>JAIFTH010000263.1:0-39590 GCA_019968535.1 Fragariocoptes setiger
TTCGCATGCGCTGCTATAATGCTACCCACCTACTGCGCATGCGCTGCCAAAGTCCCAGATATACTACTCTGGCTTTATCGGTAAAAAAGATAATCCATGTGCAGTTGTTATTTTAGACATGGAAAACATGCTCCGGAAGGTTATAGCAGTTTGTGATGTTAAACTTTACATTGAACCGGAGGCTGAGAACAAAGAGACTCCCCCTGTACCTAAACGAAAGGGTGGAGATTACGATTCTATTGACATCAATCATAATCGGGATTTTGGCAGTCAAGGTTATTATCTTGACACTGAAGATAAACACCGCGATGCACCCGAAATCTCTAGAGGGCTTTCACCGGAGCCCGATCGTATGCATCTCGACATCGTCGATGATTGCGAATCAGGACCGATTTCATCTTCACCGCATCGCTCTACCATTGGAACCGACACAGTAGCAGAAGACACAGGTCATCGACTGCGTAGTATTCTTAAAAATCGTCTCACAAATGACAACAATAGTATTCGAGAGAGACCAAAATCGAAATATCAGGTCGATTTCATAATCGACGACTCTGTGAGTGATCCTCCATTTAAACATCAAACAGCTAAGATCCCACCGTCGGATAGGGTTCTTAGATCACATACAAGAAGAAAAAATAGTATGGTACCGATTGAAAACCAACGGATGTTCAAGACAGTAGAGCGAACGCAACGCACTCTCATATCATGACTCATCCGTCCAAAGAGACAAGCGATACCACTTACACTGTTGAACAGCTTTGTAATGATCAAATGAGCGTTATGGATGCCACAACTTTGATCCATCTAACGTCAGTGGAGAGACCGGCTCCGCCGATCAACGAAAGCAATACGATAGTTCAAGATCATTCGTCGAATGATGCGCTACAGGAGTTGCAAAGGACTCATGTCAATGAAACTTTCATAGTCAGCGATAAGCACACACGACAGACCGATAACATTGTCGATTCGCCATACCCAAAGGATATAGTCAGCAGAGCCACATCCAGTCATCAACCTAGCAGCTATGAAGTAGACAGGCCTGATGCTACAACAATAACAGAGACAACATTGGTTGAGCAGACCAATAATACGGTCGAAGAAGATCGAATCTGAAGAATCTTCAAATGATAAACCCGTCTCGTTGAGTACGGTTCAACAACACCATCACAGCTCACACATGAACGTCTGCGTAACAATTTCACCGCGCGCTATGGACACTTCTTCGATCAATAGCGCCCAAATCTGGCCATCGACATGGGTCAAAAGTAACCAGTCTCGAGCTTGATGAAGGAGGTTCACATCGGAATAAGATTCATGGAAATCGTCAGTCTCGGGGCGATACAGCAACCATCACAAGTTTGAGTATCGCAAATTTGGAAATTCTCTTTGAGTAAGACAAGCTTTTATTGAGACGTTCGATCACTTAACGAATGTCGAATCCTATTCGCTTCAGCGGAACGACCGCCGTGTTTCATACCAATATGGCAACCAAGTTTGTTGAATCTACGGGCACCGCAAAATGGACACCCATCCGCACGAAAGGTGCCTAATTGGCGTTCGAGTTGGGAGGCATAGCTAACGAATGCTCCTGGCAGCAAGCTACCGTCTCGGGCTATCGTTCCATTGGCAAGGTTGTGTTCGTGATTTACGAGCTGCAATGAAGCAGATATTCCTACACAATAACGACGAATGTCGACTTCCAAGTAGTTAGCTCGCTTGGTTGGCAGTCTAACCATGTGTTTGAACAGCCTAGCAATCGAGTGAATGGCCATCAAGATGTGAATCCGATGATAGTCCCGGTGGACATCACTCGTTATAACAGGGCACCACGACTCGTACTCGCCGAGGTCAGGCGAACCAGTTTCAACCTTGCCTTTCAGCGAAAGATAAGAAAGTTTCGCTATCATTTGGGTAGTGTTTGATGGATCCAAGTACAACCATTCTTTGCGTACATGATCGATGATATCGGATATATTACGAATCTCGGGCAGATATTAGACACTAGATTAGCACTCAAGTCTTCGAACGATATGGTCTCGGCTACTACAGTCGATGCGAATGCTTCCCATAATTGAGACAAGTGCAGGAGTGCATCATTGTAACTTGGCAGTTTCAGCAAATATCCTCCTAACGGATCATTGTAAGGTCCCACATTATGCAATGGGGGAACAGATGAGTCGTTGAGTAGTTTTCTTCGCTCGTAGACCTCGCGGAGCAGCTGTAAATCTTGGGATATTTCGTCGCCCTCATACGAATTGTAATTCGTAGAGGTGTCACAGGTTGGTTCAGAATGGGCCCTAACTACATCATTGAGATCGTCGGGTTCGTGAGGAATTCGATTATCTATCGGCTCGTCTGGAATATTTTCATCTTCATCGAAGACTTCATCAATCTGAACGAAACTCATGTTGAATTTCGGTACGAGAGGCCAATCTTGAAGCACATCTTCTATTGTTGGTTCGGTTGATATCGGATCTTCGAATGTGGTACGCCAAACATACTTCTCTTGCATTACTTTCAGTAAGGCAACTGGATTGACATATCGCACCACGGTAGGTTTCAACGGACCAAATGTCGAAGGCCAAAAACAAAACAGCAGAGCACACGTCTGAATCAGAATGGCGTCGTCTCATGGCGAGTGTTCTGAATGTTCATCGGCTACGCGCAACACGACTTGATTCTTCGGTTTCCAACTCAAATGTCTGACTACTGGTTTACTGAGCAGAGAGAATTGTTGCTTACTCTCGAACATAGTGGCATGTGGAACGACGAACAATATTGTTTGGTGGGTTGGATATAATACAACGAAAATGCGATGTTCCGACTCGCGTGTATGTCTGTAAATGATACGTAGCAACATGGTCGAATCAGATATCGTTTTTGGTCTCTCTAGGTCGAAGTCCTGGTGCCTGAAGCCAAATGGATGGACTAAGGTTGTAAAATCTTCTAAGAGAACATTATCTTCAGTGTAGTCAGCACACGAACCTGTTGGTTGTCGGAGCCGACTAACCACTGCTTGGTCTAGTGTGACATTCCACGCCAATCGACTGTAGCTTCGGTGAAGCATGCTTGGCGCAATGGACTTAACGATACCCTCGATAAATACAGCCAAATCGTTGCTGCGTGGTAAATCTGTATTGACACTGATGAAATTTATACTGAAGAGATCCTTTGTATTCTTATAAAAGATCTCAGGAAATTGAAGTTGCATCATGGGATGTAGATCTTTAGCCAGTTTACGCGGTGCTCGTCGCAAGTAGATTACAAAGGCACGGTCAATCATACCATCCGGTCCACGAGAGCGTGCGAAGAGTACAAACCGTAAAGGATCCTTAGTTGTACGGGAGAAGAAGTATCCTATGAAACGTCCTTCGAATTCACTAATGTGATATTTGAATTGTTGCCTCCAATGAGGTAGGATGTTGACATCTATAGTTGTGGCTCGAACCAATTGAGCTCTTAGCAGCACTGTCGCCATTGAATACTGTGTGTCTGTCAGGTATGGAGGTGGGCCGAGGTACGGTTGATTCCGAGCCATAGTTGTTGAATGTAATACTTCGTGTAATGTACTTTGTAGAACAAACTGGTGTCGTAATATTGATGCCGAGGTGAGGTCCCGTGTCTCGTCGTGACCAACCCGCAAGGATGAACCCGCGCAAATTATGGCGCGCGTTTTCGAAAGATCGAATTCAGCCTAAACGAAAAGTTGGACTGTGGTGCCCTGCCGTCACGCTCCATATACTTGTGACGTCAGGTGCACACACAGGGTATACTTCCTGACCTCCACGCACCCTCGCTGTCGATCACCACTTGTACCGACGCATGTCCGCTACGGGCCGAGTTGGTGGTCAGATGGTCAGGTTGAACGGCGCACCAAGCGAGCTCAGCCGTTTCCGGTTGACTGCACGCACCACACACGTGCTGTGCTGTGTCCACGAAGACCTGTGGACACACGCATATAAATAGGGCACGCAATATACCATATACGACAGTTCCCTCATGTACAATTAACTAATAAACAACTAGATAGTTCTCCATATAACCTCATATTAGATTCAGTTTATTAGTCCCTCGATATCTATAAAACACAATTAACAAGTCCCCATACAGTTTCACCGACAAGAAGGAGTCATCGACTTCAACAAGTGCTCGGTTCGACAGCCTCACACCATCAAGATCTATCACGTATCCTCCATATACCCGAGGTACGTGATAGACCATCATCACCCACACCACCAACCTCATCTAAAGAACCTTTGATTCAGAAAGTTTACCGACAAACAAAACATCAAAAGGGTCACGTCCTACGTGCGCCCCATTATCGCCCGTCAGTTCAAGCACCCCATTCTGCTCCTTGAACTACGGCGCCACACTTGCAAGACCACATTGTTTTCTGACTAAAGTGTACATCTGACACAATGCTGAACAAATGTAAGCCACGCAGATCAACAATGTCGGCGTATTCAGATTTGTTCTCTTTTTGAGCTCTCTTTTGTGTGTAACAAAATTGTAGTCGCATAAACTGAAGGGTGACTCGGTTCTAATTCCGATAAAAATAAAACAAAAGCGATCACGCTGTAATTTAGAATGGGACAGTATGTATCTTGGAAATTTGATATAAAATTTAAAACCTGAGCAGATTGTAGCGATTGAAATTACCTCATCATGTTCTCACTGACATCGGCAGATGCTGAATAGTCGGCACTCATATCGGCAATATAATCGCTATCACCGTTGTCCTATCTCTTCAATATCAGGCTCTTTAGCGTGAAGATTGTTAGCTTAAAAATATCATCCCTAACATTCTGACAGACAGATTGACCAGACTGATGATAATTCCTCGAATGAGTTCAAAAAGCTCACTATCCACAAGATTCTATTCGATCTGATTAGAGATGTATTTCTTTTTATTTTAGATTCCTTGTTATAAGAATTAAGGCTAGTAATTAGATTGAGTAATTTCGTAGTGCTGATAACGGCGATGATGTTAATTGTGCAACAATAAACGAAACTCTTCGGGCACTCGCTTATGGCTAGTAGATTGATTGATTGCGAGAGTAGTCTTGCCGAATCGCTGTTGTTGCTTATTGCCTGCATGGTCCAAGTAAAACTCAAGATCAATATTGAGTCCTGGCGCTAGCGAGTCGATATCATAGTCGATCTTGGGCTTTGCACGTGCACAACTGGCCACGCAAGTCATACACATGGCGCCACCGATTAGCAGGACAATTCCACCGAGAATCACTGGCACCACTGTCTCACGTTAAGAGAAAGGAGATTTCCATGATGGTGGTGATATTATAATGGATTGAATAACAACAACGAATGATATTAGCATGATATCTAAGTAGATGGAAGCGTCAAGTGAGTGATGATATGATGATGATGGTGCGGCTGATGCAGCTGATGTATTCATTAAAGCTTCATCCAAAAATGTTAGTTGCAAGTGTGTTACGTCTTTCGACACTACGATCATGCGCACAAAATTGAAATAGAACCAAGAGTTTAAAATAGATGAGCAAAGTAAACCAATTGCACGAGAGTGAAGCCAAAGAATTTGGGCATCAGGCAAGCATAAGGTGAAATGGGCGTTGGGCAATGGGTATCGAGGTTTCGAAGAGAGGGGGGTCGATTGTTGAGTTCATTCAATAGGTCAGACCGATTGTCATATTATATTAGAAATGAATAGGAATTTCGTGTACAATTGAATGAGGTCAAGGTTGAGGTCAATAAAGTTGTTCAATGACTTTTCAAATTCGAATGTTGATCGTTCGTCGTGAATTGTGATGATGTCAAACGAACGACGACGACTAAAGAGAGATACCAGACAACGGCAAGATCGTTCTAATTGATAGAATGGACAAGATTGATTGTGGGAAACTTACGTCCGATAGAGTTGTGATGATTATTATCAGTGGCCACGACGCTATCGGTCAGTCGATACAGCTCTTCGGTGGCCAGCATGTCTGAGATGCGTTCGAGGCTGCCGTTGTTAGGCAACTTCCTCAATGGCAACTCAAGGATGTAACACATCAACGGAAACAGATCGATGTTGGGAAACGGATGCTCGTGATAGTAGCCGGCTCGAAATGCGGGCCCCGTGGCCATAAACAGCGGACGCATGTCTTCAGAGGTGGGCGACCAACCGTGATTGCCCCATACGGTGCTGTCAATAGTCCAATCGACGCTGGCGTTGGCGTAGATGTCATAGCCTTCGTCTGACACCAGTAATAAATGTCCGATGCGTGGTGTTTTGCTATAGTGATATATTTGGGGTATTTCGTTGCGCTTGTATACTTGGAAATGATTTTGGCGCGCCAAACGTTTCAACTTTTTGTAGATTATTATTTTCATGTTCATAGCGTTCGGTTTGAGCCACAGTGACCACACAGGCGACGCTCCGTACAGCTCAAAGAGACTCGTATCGATCAATTTGTCGAGGTACACACGTTTCGACACTTGCGCCATTCCATGATCACTGACAAATATCACATTCGTACGCTGGGCCAAATGTTCGGCTTGCAATCGATGCATCAAATAACCGACGGCGTGATCTAATTCGAGTAAACTCTCGTGCACTTGCGACGAAAAAGGTCCGAATATGTGCGCCGTATGATCGGGATTGTCGAAATAAACACTGACGAAATTGGCCGGCATCAATTCGTCAGTGAGCCACTGGATCACGGTGTCTATATTGAGCGTCCAATTGCGCACCGTGTCGAACGGTTTCAGGTGCACCGGCACCATGCCCTGATACGGTGTCACCGAGCCTGGATACATCATGGACCCACTGACGCGATCGTCGCCCAACAACTGATTGGCGGTCCAAATAGGCACCGTGCGATTGTGCGGATCCCACCATTCGCGCGCCGTCGTTGACGGCTTGAAAGTTGGCTGGGCCAACGTTGGATCGTACATTTTGTTGTTGATTATCTCGTGCTCGTCCACGTACAAGCCGGTGGCTATGGAGAAGTGATTCGGGTAGGTTTTTGTCACGTACAAACTGCGCATATTGCCCACAGTTGATCGCTGTGACAATGCGTACAGATTGGGTGTCAACGCCGGACTCAAATAATCATGTCGAAATCCGTCAAACGATATCAACAGTAGAATGGGAACTACACGACGAACGGGAAAATAATGGTTTATGAAAAAATTATTGATTAAATTAGATCAAGATTGTTGTTTCAACAACTTGATCTGCTGTAGAGCGGATTCAAAGGAAACCCTTTTAATTTGTAACTGCCTTAAATAAAAGATTGTTGTTTCGACACGGATGCTCAGTTCTGGTCCATGGTCGAGCGACCAATATATTTATACCAATCAAAACTTACCTTGAGCAACAAGTGAAGCCATGATTCTCACTAAAATTTGTCACTGAAACTTTTGTAATCAATAAATCTATGTAAAATTTGGCCAGTAAACGTTCAGCTCACATGAGCGGCCTCAAAGTCTTTGTAGTTGTGATTCAGAGTTGAGTATATTCAGACCTAATCTACACACCGTAACTTGTCTCTATTTGTTGTTGATATCTCTGAGTCAGAAGTAAGCTGCTCAATCTTTCAACTAGCGATTCTTTGAGCTATTCAATCATCTATTATGTTCATCTATTATGTGATGAATGGAGAGATCAATCGGATGAATAGAGCTTGACTTAGGAATGTGTTCTGTTGGGATTAGTAGTTGCTCTCAGAATCGTTAATATAACATCACATGCAACAGGGACTTAAAGCGATAGATGCGTGATGGACACAACAGGTGAAATTGACTACTTGGTAGTGAACAGATTGCCGTAATCATGTTGCTAACAAGTGAGAATAATATGTACATTTTGTCGTAGTGTCATCGTTCGCATACTTTTCTCTGGTTCTGTAGTCGATAAGGCGATATTGAAATTTTACGAGTCGTCCTTGCTGAGCGAATGTCCAATGTTGTTAGATGAATAAGAGCTCATTTTCTGTTCTGATTGTTCATTTTATTCCGCAGTATTAGTGTCAACCATATTAACATCAAAATCCACAGGTATCGCTGTCAATTGTACATGCACCTTTCGTTTGAGTGTGCAAATGTAAGTGTGTGTGCTTGTGATCTAATGACAATTCGATAATAATAACACGTAGTTGGATGTGTCGACGAGTCAACTGTAACATATGCTCGTCGTTGAATCGTTGATAGATTTGTTTTTGGCAAAGACTGAAAACAACCGGTGAATTGACGACAACAAGAGCAGCAACAAATTATTGACTATTAAAGCTTCATACTATGACACCTAGTGTTGAGTATCCACTCGTATGCGTTAACGATATGATTCAGTTCATTTCATTAACTAATGATACATAAATAATGTATTTTAGTAATGAGTGAGTGAGAAAGAACAATTGCTCACGAAATACTGCAGCATTCTTTCTCTACGTTGACGCTGCCAATGTGCGCCGTTGTCGTCGTTGCCTCGCCGGCAACACAATTCGGTCATCGTCGCTTGACTGAATGCGCTTGCCTTGTTGTGTGGCTGACTGCTTCGGTTGTCCTTGTTTCGATCTTGGTGTTCACGTTTAAGATCAGCTGACGAGTGACTTGGCTCTGCAAGACAGTTGCGCTCGCCAATTGCCTTGCTGGCACTCAAACCTCCACAACAAGCAAACTGACAAGCGAGCTTGCCACGCAAAACATACACAATCACATGCACAGCATTAACGGAAACAGATAACAGCCAGGCAAGTAACAGAGAGCATTAGCAAGGCGAGATTGACAAGGTGCACCGTTGCTGCTCGATTAACTGAATGCGTGCATTTACATCGTAATGCTCGATTGATATCACACATGGGAGTTTTACGCATTCTCATTTTCACTCTAACATTATGCGCTCTATTTTTAATCCAAATTCGGTTGTTTTGCTGCCATTATCGGGAGCGATAAATGACAACGATTTTCAAGATTAAACCATTGTTCGTTTGGGTTCTGATTAACGATAGGTATTCTGTTTCACTAGCATTGATCAAGTGACATTGAACAATATTGGCTACAAATTGAGTCTACCGATCAGAAATAAGAGTTTGATCATAAGAATTCATCAATTGAAGTTGAATGATCGCGGAATAACCACAATCGAAGAAAAGCAAAATGAAGTTCAACATGGTGATTGTTGCATTGGTCGTGCTGTTTTCCGTGACGGCACTGTCCGTGCAAGCTGCGCCCGAGCGTGTTAGCAGACTTAAACTGATGGGTAGATAACGAAGAGGACTGCAAAAAGTGATGCAGCCATTTCCCCGTTATTCATGGAAGAATGAAATATGTTTTTGCTGTTAATAATCGGAGGCAAAAGAATTATCACGTCTTTTGATTGATGTCGAGTATAGACTCAGTCTGATAATCTGAGGTACATCATCCGTTCAAAATATGTTCATTGTCAATGTTATAAAGACTTGTTGAAGATTATCATGATTTATATTGTCAACTCTAAGTGGATTTTCGAGGCCTAACCACTGTTATGACTCGAAACGTGTGCCGCACATTCCACCATGCACCTCCTCAACATGTGCCTCGCATCATCTGCCTAGTCATGAGATGAATTACTTTTACTTCGACAGAGACTTTTGCAAAATGATGGAAAACAAGGTGCAAGATGAAACCATCGAACTGACGGATTTATTAGCCTGGGACGCGTGCGAAGGGTGGCAGAAGTTGATGCGCGAATTGAGGGCAGTTTGTTATCGGAATAGTATTGGTAACACAGAATTAACATCGAATGGCACCTCTTCTATCTATTGTCTTGATAATCTGACTTATAAATTAAAAATCCTGAACGTGCAATTGGTCACGTAATTGAGTTCCTGAAATGCAGCGTGACTCGCGGATTAAACGTTAGTTTCACTTATGGAAGATCACAGTACAATCACGGAGGATTGGCGCAGATTGGCGAGGACATTGATTGAGGCGCTTCGTGACGGAAATCTTCGAAATGAGCGCAATTTTATTGACGCTTATCATCCGAAATTGCGCAAGTCACTTGATGTGCACAAGAATCTCAAGACTTTGTTCAAGTATTCCAAAATAGAGTTCTGTTACAAGTTTCAGGTGGAAGGGCCGAGGAGAGAGTTCATGTTGTCGTTGAAACGCCAGTTAGTGCTACTATTCCGAATTTTGAGATACAACAAGGACCAACGGTTCAAGAAGCAGATCGAGCGGATGTTGGAGCAAATCGCAACCAATCGTGAATTCTTGTACGCCGTGTTCGCGTGCAACGTAATAGGATTGGCCAAGCTGCGTAGCTCGTCGAAGATCATATTGTTGCAGGATTACGAAGAATTCGCTCACTGATACGCTTGCATCTAACTGAAAGGACTACGTTTCTGCAAGGCCGTCAATCGACCCCAGTAAGCTCATGGAGCAAATGTGCCTAATTTACAGGTCTTATTTGTAAAGAAATATGATTGATATCCGTCTCCGTGTATGATGTTTCGTGACAACTCTCTTCTTTATCAACGAGCGTGACACACTCTCATACATGTTATTTGTCTGAGTTTTTTCGTTCACAGTTGGATTCACTTACAGGGTCTGTTCGACTTCTTGCGAACCGATATGTGGACCAATGAAAAACCGAGAACCCCACACAAAAACGGTATTGATATCTCTATGTTGATGTTTTGTTTTGGTGTTCATTAAGTCTGATGCTTCTTGTTGGGACAATACTTTCGATTGGATCAGCAATGAGGATGCATAGGGAGAGGAAGGAGAGAGGGAGAGAGAGAGAGAGAGAGAGAGTCATGGATTTCAATCAAATGTAAGAGGTCGACCAGCGTGCTTTTCCAAATAAAGTTCCTCCGAAATTCAGCACGGTGTCCGCACTTTTCATTGATCTCGGTCTCAGGTAATGTCGTCGATGGCCTCGAACGTGATCCACGGCTAAAGGACGGACACCCTTTGCGGGGCACAGCACTCTCAAACCCTCGGCTTTAATCCCGTAAAACTTTCTATGAGTACAAAAAAGGGCTTCAATGCTTCGAGTTCCCTATCGGACCCAAGACTAGCAGCAACCATCTACAACCATCAGGACGAAGCGAAATACCCTAAGCGTTCTAATTTTCACGTGATGGAATAAAACATCCTTATTTCACAAGCAATGATTTTTAGTAATATGTTACATTACAGTACACATTTTTTACAAATGCCATGAGTGAAGTTTGCATGCCCCCATTCAATCTCACCAAAGTGACTGCGCGAGAGAGGGAAAAAACCCACGACTCACAGATGTAAACTGTGTGTTTTCGCGTAAACAAACACATTTTCTGTGTGCTTTGTCATGCCAACACATGTTTGTATTCGTCAATACGGAAGACAACTCATGTTGTGGATTCGATAAGAAACACTATTAAAGATAGGATAACTACAACATATTTGATCGAGTTTTTCATCCTTTCAATTCTAAATAAATACTCCGAATCCATCACCGACATAACACATTGATTGGCAAATCGATGCACGCTCTCGGTAGATTGCATTGTTGTCCAAACATATCATCGTTGTTGATCACGTATAATATCCATATCTTTGCTTTTTGATAGTTATAAATCATCCTGAAGATGTTGCAATCGTTGGAGGACTTTTTCCAACAGCTTAGGAATCATGACGATATCACAAGGACACTTGTCACGTTATCCACTGCTATCGGTGGCTTGTGGATTGTCGTCAATGTCACTGCCTTGTCAGTTTCATTGATCAAAGGTAAGTCCCGTATGTCATACGATTGATTAAGCAAAAGAATGTAATCACACATTCTAATCATTTCATGTATCCTATCATACTTGACAGCCGCTTACTTGTTCGGCTACTCTCAGCTGGTCAGATTGGATTTGAGGAAACGTTATGGTAGGTGGGCCGTTATCAGCGGTGCCACCGATGGCATAGGGTTAGCGTTTGCCAAACAGTTGGCTCAACGTGGTCATTCGCTCGTAATCATTGGTCGCAACGAAGAGAAGCTCAACAATGTCAAAACGACACTGTCAGAGATATCACAATCACCGGACGAAATTATCATCGTCAAAATCGATTTGGCTTACGCCACAATCAAGGACTTCGAACGTGTACGCGATGAAATCGATCCCGAGAATCGAGACATCGGAATCCTGATCAATAATGCTGGTGTTTTTCCCACCGAAGTTAAACGATACTTGCGTCACGACCCTGAAGAAGTGCGCCAAGCCCTCTCGGTCAATATACAAAGTGCATTGATGTTGACGCGTATGTTGATGCCCAGCATGGTTGAGGCTGGTTCGGGATGTGTCATCAATGTATCATCTTCTCTCGGTCAATACTGTGCACCCTATTTGGGCGTCTATTGTGCCACTAAGGTAAGTTCATGTTCATTCACGACACACTGAATCTAAGTGATGTCCTTCAAATCATTCGATTAATTATAAACTAATCATCAATTTGACTCTCTCTCTCTTATACGCAACAGGCATTTATTTGTTCATTTACCGAATCGTTACAACTTGAATATGCCAGACACCCTATTGACATACTCAATCTAACCACTGGTCCAGTGTACACTAACTTGATGACGACATGGACCAATTCATTTTCATCATCAGCTTCTCGCATCGCAGCACCCACAGCTGACGTGTACGCCCGCTCGGCACTTGCCACAGTGGGCCGGGCCCGACGACAAACTTCTGGCTATTGGTTTCATTCATTTATGGATGTCTTCACTTATTTAATTGATAAGATTGGCTTACGTTCGACCCTATACGCGAACAATATCGCCTTGGGCGCTCGCAACAACAAACTGTCTCCGGGGCCTCAGCGGCGTCGGAAAGTTTACCAACCCACTGTAATTTCTAACTCGAACACTAGCGAAAGCACTCATTAATAACGCTGCACACTCGTGTCATACTTTATCAACCGTAATTATACTCGTCGTCTGAGAGCATCATTATTGGATTTCCACTCGCAATCTTACTATTAATACTCGGCTGAGCCTACATCAAAGATGTGCCGATTCGAGAAAAACATGAATACTCTCTGGCCTTAATTTTTTCAATTCCGATCAACAATGAAGCCAACATTATTTGGATTATGGGACAAGAACATACACATTAGAACACACTCAAACACTATTACACGAGTTCTGTATTTGCACTTGCTGTTTAAAACTACACTCATTATTTACAATTAATTGATTCTATATTCATCCGGATTGCTTGATTGATAAAAATTGCTCGTTTTTTCAATCACAACACATGGTGAAACTTATGTCGTAATTATTATTTTATCATAAGCAAGCCATAATATAATCGATAATCACAAGCCTGAAAAGTATTGTAATCTAGGAGGAGTGATAGTGATTGATTTGATATGAACAATGGCATTTGATGTCTTCATTAGATGGTGTGTGGTGGTGATGTGTGTTTTTATCATAACCTGGTGATGATTGATTGCAATTTTAATTTCGCACATGTATTGTGTCAGATATATATTGTTGGTTTTTCACCAGTTATTTTTAGCTTAGCTTCAGATTATGCGCATATCACAATGCGCATGAACACAATGTAGAAATAGGCTTGTTTTTGTTTGATCTGATTTCAGTTCGTGGTGATAGGAGAATATTGGCTCGTGTGGTGTGAGATACATGTTTTTGGATGATGATAATGATTGAATCTCCTGACAGAACATACCACTCTGGACGAACAGTTCATGTTCTTTCCTGATTGAATGGATGATGTTTGAGAGACACTGGGGATTTTTAACACGGTGGTGGTTTGCACGTGCGAACGCTGTGATTGAACACTCTCAAGCTATGCACGCTATACATAAGTCGATAAATTAGAGCTGATAAATGTGATGATCGTCTTAAGCTTCAGTTTGTCTTAGCTAAAGTCTCTCAGAGATTCGACTTTCGCATTAATATTGTATAGCTTATGCCGGCGCCAATAATCACCGATAATATGTTGGTGAGAAACAATAACGATAGCACTTCGCTCGATAATAGGCCTCGCTTTGAGGCCCATTGGCGCACACTCAATAGTGGACGTTTGACGGGTTGTTGCATTTTCCATTCCTTCGAAAAGTATTCTGGACGTTCGGACCAATCCCAGAACCAATCGGTGTCGTGGTGTTGTCTGTTCAGATCTTCTTCGTGATCCAGCATCATTGCTTCCACGAGTGATATCGAATCGCTTAAGGCGTCGCTGACACAATCGGCTGGCCGCCTATTGTTGCCATGATGCATGTCTGTGGACGAGTACGGACGATCGGGGTCGGGAGACGTAGACCATGACACATCGTACGATCTGACAGTGCGACGGTACATAGGATCACCAGATGCAGTTGCCGATGATGATTCAAGCTGAGCTTCGCGTAATATCTTGTCCACCTGGAAAGTCAAAAAGCCGAGCTGCTGCACGGAGTCAGCTAATGATAATGGCTTGGATTTGTACTCTGGCGGACTCATGATTATCGGCGATTGTGACGGACTATATGCGTCGTTCAGTTCAACCCACGATCCTGTTCAAATGTGGTTAGAATATTAATGAAAGAAGAGCCAAATGGTCAATGTAACTGTAAGCTAACAGCCATCTGTTATGTAAATATGCTTAGTATGTGAATTGAATGTATACTTACCATTCAAAGATTCCTCTCGACTCGAGATTGGATCGGTTGTCATGTTGTGATTATTGGTGTCGTTGAATGCACTTTCAGATATCTTTGTTTTGTATTGGGGTACTACACGCTACAGGGAACAGGAAAAGCTCTGATATCGCTGTAATTGTTGAACTGATTCTGCAATGAGCTTTTTGAGACCAACAAGCTTCTGCAGCAACAAATAAGGGGCGAGTGACAGTTTGATTTCAAATTAAAATCATGGATTACAATCGAATGCCATATGACAATAACAAAAATACGATGTCCAATGCAAAATTTAACGTGCCATATGCTAAGCTTGGCAAGCGTCCAACTGAAGCTTTGTCGCTTTGTTTTTGTTTCACTGTCAAGATTTGTGGTTTGTTTTTGTTGTACCGTGCACCAGCGTTGAGCTACGAGCTCTTAGTTTTAAGTCCAGTACAATGATAATAACAATTTGTGGTGCGATTAACGTTCGTGGCGTGGTGTTGCACATTTATCGATTGTCAAGTGTAATATTTCAAATGACGTCAATGATCTTCGTTATGAGAATAATTTGTCCGTTGGTATGAATTTAAATCGCTAGAGTTTTTTATGAAAATCACATGAATAATATTTTATTACGACAATGTGTCAGCAGTTCATCTGAAGTGGAATCAAATTGGATAATTTGTTGTTGCTGTTGTTGAATCAACTGACAGCAATCTGCAGCAGAAGCAGCAGCACCAGCAACAACAACAACACACATTCATCAGCGCAGACGAAGGCAAGGCTGCTTTGCAGAGCGTAGGCCACACAAAACGTAAACAAACCTTTGCGTTACGAACACTTGCAGCGTTCGCCTAACGATGAAACACCTATGGCGTTCGTGCACAGTAGCTGCGCTGTTGTGTGTTATTCAAGTTTCGAGCGCGCTATTTAAACTGCGCTCTTGTCACGTACGACTTGTCACGTAATAATCTCGAAAACTCGTACAACTCTTTCACGAACCTTAGATTAGACAATTTACTGTTGGTAGCATAAAAAAGGAGTCACAGCTGCTTTTATGATGCTCGAAGAATAAATGATTCGCTATGAGCGCCGCCTTGAGGTCGAATCGCTTTACAACTCGATGCCTCGTCGAGTCAAATCTGTTGTCGACAACTTGGGTTCGACCTCAAGGCGGCGCTCATAGCGACTCATTTATTCTTTGAGCAGCATAAAAACAGCTGTGACTCCTTTTTTATGCTACCAACAGTAATCTGATATCTGATGCAAGACTCATTCAACTGACAATCAATTTAGGTGCTGCTCGAACGCACCTATCAATTTAACAAATAAGTGCTGATTGAGCGAAATAGATTGATTGATTAGAATTCACGCGAAGAACGCGCGAGACACGTTCTTCATGTTATTTACGTTGGCGACGGTGATTTGGATTAAACATTGCCCTGTTACTGCCACAGTTTTTATGTAGCCCCTCATCTAAATAAATTTTATTTAGTAGAATTAGAAACCACATGTCTTTAACTATAACAACTACGACCATCTTATCACATGAAAACGTCTAGGGTTTGCAAGCAGCTCTCTGCTTATTGTCAGTGTGAACGTGAGATATTGCACTGGAATCGTGCACTTTTCTAAGAGCAACCGGCCCGACAATGAACTTATATACAAAAAAATCCCTACATATCAATCTTTTGTGTTTGTATTTACAGAAACGTAAGACAAACCTTTTTTCACATGTAATCAGCTCTGCTCGAGATAATTGTTTGCGCCAATACTTGGTTGATATTGTCGTCGATTGACTCGTGGTCGATGACTTGCTTGCTTATCATTATGTTATCGTTGCTTGGGATCAACAATAGACGATTGGCTCATAATCGACTGAAATTCAATTGACAATCGAAAACAACTTACGCATTAGACGTTACAGGATTGGACGATACGAATATCAGTAACGATACGAATATGATTGGTGTGAGTAATTAATCGATCTATGTGGCGTCACATGTGAAATCCAACTTAACAAATGTCACATTTAATAGAGTAGATTATCACGTTGTCGGCAACACTGTCTCACGATTGATTGACAGTACACCTGGTAGTTGTAGTGAGATTAGGTTATATCAATTGCATTGTTGCGGCAAGTTCTTTGTTTATTTGCTTGCTTGAATTGCCAACCGATGAACGACGACGACAACAACGAAAACATCTATAAGTAAGACGACGACAACTGAACTAAACTGGCGACATCTGACTGGCGTAAAGATTTGAGATCTTGAGTAGAGATTTGTAAGTCACACTTGTTTGTTAATTGACAAGTTTTTTGCAAGCTGCCTTTTTCGTAGGACTCTAATTTGGGTCTATTGATGAGAATTGACAAAAGAGAAGGAGAAAGAGTCTTCCTGTTGAGATGTGCTTATTGTTAGTGAAATAGCTCTAATGTTGAATTAAATGGGCTATTGATTGGCGATGGAATTTCGCTCTATATTTCGTTCTATTTTGAACATGAGCTCTAGTTTTTGGTTGCATTGGGCGTTAACAATTGACTGGACTTAACTGTGGGGCACTGTTCGATGGGAATCAACGATTACATGAGTGCACTTGCCTTTTGCACACGACACTTGTATTTGTCACCACCTAGTCTAGCCATCGAACTGTAACGACTATCAATTATCGACTTGCTATTGTTCCGAGCGGCTATATAAAGCCAACAACACCTTTAGGAAATGTTTTCATTTCAGATTCACAAACATAAAAATTCACTATTTTTTCTCTTAGCGCACGCGAACACAAACACCAACAAAAATGAACTAGTTTTCGTTGTAAATCGCCGTTAATCGAACCTACGGGTGACAGCCCGAAGTTGTTCCCAACTAAACAAACTTCACATTGATATTTAGAGAACATTTGATTTTTCATCAGCGCCAAACATGGCACCATCACAATACAACAGTTTTGCAATCATGGCACCCTTACCAGTACCAAAGTACCAACAACAAGTAGAATTATTATCAGACCAACCACAACAGCCAACAACATTCGAACCACTGATTCACTCAATTCCGTTGCCCATCCAATCAATGTGAGTATCGATCAAATAATCGACTATTCGGCTTGACGCCCACCTTAGCTTTATGGGGATTGAGTAATTGGCGTGTGCCATCACGTGTTCATCTCATGAGCTTTGTCGATCTGACAAGAGAGATTCGCTCAGATTTGGCGCTTCTTGATATCAAAGAAAACTGAGCTCACACAAGAAAGTGATGCAATGCCAGTGTCGCTTTCATTTTCATTGCACTTTGCTTTGTTCTTCTTTGACTTGCTTCGCTTGTCGATCGATCGAATCACACGCAGTTGTTGCTTCATTCAGCGCTCTTCTCACAATCGGAGTATGAACTCTTTCAACTCTGTGTGCATGTGCGTGCGTATGTGCGTCTGCACTTGGGCTATGAATCTTGTGCACTGAAGTGCGTGTGCTTGTCTGCGTGACTGTGTGTATTGACAAAGTCAATTTGTTGTCTGAAAGTGACAACGCTGAATGTTCAATGGCTTGCTGTTGAGCACAACTAATCGATTCAATTGATTGATCTATTGTGTTGCGTTATTGTTATGCGCCTGATGCTTGTTGCTTGCTGTCTTTTAGTTCGAGTTAGTGTGTGTGTGTGTGTGTGTGTGGTGCCAACGCCGACAACAACGTGAGCCAGTTGATGCAAGGGATGCTGGATTTTTAATTTTTAAAATCTAACGTCTCTCCCTTTCGTTCACACATCTTCGATTTGTGAGTGCGATTGGCAGAACCTCTCGATAATGAGAATCAATGGCATATCTTCATATTGATTAATACATATCAATCACAATAATTACTCCGTTAACTCGTTTCTATCTCATCATATCATTCATTCATGGTGATATCAATAATAACACTGCATGGGCATGTGCATGTGTATCTACAATATCAACTATTGATTGAAAAATTATCGACAACTCATTTGAACTCAATGATCCTGATCGATCCTGATTGAACAATGACAGCAGCAGCAGTATCCAAGATGATTTTGTACTCCTGGCCCCAGCAACAGCAACCGCTGTGCCCGGTCGCCGTCGTGCCCAACGGCGGCCACCTCCACACCAGCATCCACGACAACGACCTCAATTATTCCCAATTTTCTCCGAACCAACAGCAACCACAATCTCAGTACGACGAATATTTTGATGATGAACAATATCGGGATTATTCTGCATCGACAACATCACCATCACCATCGACATCGTCCACGATATCAGCAGCCACATCATCGGTAACGTCGGATTGTTTTAGCAGGACTAGGAGCTCGTCAATTGAAAACCTAAGCTTATTCTGTTCACCTTACAAGAATCCGCCGCTGGCACCTGCTATTAGTTTGTCACAACAATCGTGTTGCTTGCAACTGCCGTTTAACGACAACGACGCCGCTCAAACGTCATCGCAAACATTGTCACAGACATTGGGGCCCGCGCCACGCATTGAGCTGTTTGATGACGCACAACCGTATCTTGGGTCACAAACGAGCAGTATTACACAATTTGACGACCAGCAACAACGGCAGCAAACTGAAATAATAACCATTGACGAATTTGTGATCTCTGAATCATCGGCTTATCAATCAGCTCACTCGGACCGCACCGACGATGGCTCCGATGTTAGATTCGAGCGCGATAGTTGTAGTCGAAGTACATCAAATGATTGTTGTTACAATAGCAATGACAGTGACATTTATAATTGCAAAACACCCACCACCTCATCGGACATTCAACGAAAACAGAATGCCAAATCGGCGCTTAAATACCGAGCACGAACCAAAAATGAACGCGAACGATTGGAGTGTGAATTGCATCGACAGATGGAACGCAAACAGAAATTGGAAAATCGCTTTGAACAAGGATTGATCATCTATCAAGAACTGTTGTCAATGTTAACCACATCGCTCCGATATAATTGGACATCTGAATTAGCGGAAATTGCCTTCCATCAATTGAACAAATTTCGTCAATTGGCACCTGATCGTAGCGATCTGTGGGGCCAATATTCGGTCGTTTTCTCTGATCCCCCTCAAAACTAAATTCCAATTCTCACAATCTTCTTCCTCTTCCTACTCCTCCTCATTATCATTACCGTTCAAACATTGATATGAGCTAGTTGAAATATTAGCTCCACCATGGCTAATATTTGACACAATAGTTTCATTGTGACGAACAATCCTGACAACGAATGTCTCTCGATCGACAATATATTGAATGCCTTGTACTCTTCTTGTTCGATGTTCGGAAATCATCATAATAAATGTAAACTGAGTTTATTATATAAAACAATCCTTCTTCCATCACTGGACTACTGTATTGTCGAAAATTATGTTTACTGACGAGCTCGATAGATGACGCCACCAGAACGTCCAGCAATAGCAAATCTAAATTCATCTTGTGAGAGCTAATCTGAGTAGAATGTACCCCTGATTGTCACACCTTGAATCTGTTAATATTCACTTGACTTAAGTCAAACGGCGTAAGCAGAAGTTAAGCACATGTATTGGCTACTACTCACTTACTGGATAGAGAAGGAGAGTGTCGTACTTGTTGACTGTCGAATGCATGTGAACCTGTTGCTAAAAACAAGTGTAAAACTAAACTACGATAAACAACGAGTGCAAACGATTAACAACATAGCGAGCACAATCAATCTTGTTTGAGGTCTCAAGCGCGAGCTCAAAATAAATGAATGAGCGAATGCAAGCAGCCAAGTGAGCCGCTCAATAAGAAAAGAAACAAAAAAAATAAGAACAAAACATTCGCTGTTGTCGCTGTTGCTCTTGTTCTTCGTCTGACACTCTTTGTTGCTCTTTCTCTTTCTGCTCCTCTCGTGCGTTTGAATTATGTTCTTAGAACACATGTACAACGTGTTAGACAACGTGTATGTAGACCACTGTTCTCTCAGCTCAAGTTAGCAACAACAATCTAACATCAAAGTGTTAATTTGTTCTGTCGCAACAGCAGAAAGAAACTTCGCTAGTGATGTTGTTGTTTTGATACTTATCTCACAAACATTTACTGTTAACATTATACAGTAGTGTTTGCTACACTCACCGTCCGTTATAAACAAAGGGTTCGAGCGGCACTATTTGCTTGTGCGTGTCGATCGTAAGCTCGTGGAGTAGCAAGTGAATCAAGCAGTTGTTCGTAGCGACACATGAACGAGTCCAAGAGGATTTAGTTTCTTTTATTCTCTCATGATCACAACATGCAACGAGTAACCTGCAACTTGCAACAATCTGATTTTGTGAATGTACTTGCTGTTGTAATCTAGTAGTTTAGAAAGTGTATAAGTGGAATAAATCTTCATTCGTTCACTTTGGTACATTTATATATTGGAATGCAGTTTAGCCAATTGATTGATTCTCAGAATTCTCGTATGCCTTAGTACAATGGTCTCGCTCTCGTGTTACTCTCGCTACTCTAGATTTCTGGTGCAAACAAGCAACAGACAGGTGCATTTTGGCGTCAGTGTAAGCATTCAATGCTCGCGAGAGACACACTCAGCGCCATCGTCTGGCAGTTGGTAACCGGCACGAGAGCCACACAGCTTGAGGTTTGAAGTTTGAAACCTGAAGTCTCAAGCTAAGCGAGCGAGTGAGCGAACGATTAATATGAGCAATAATTAACAATAATGAATGAGTCCGTGAGTGAATGAAATGTTGTTAATGAACTCTGGTTGGATTGACATTGCTCACTCTGTTAGACATCGATTTAGTGAGTATAAACTTGAACTTGAATTCATCCATTGATCAGCATCACTTACAATTAAATGAATGAATGACTGACAGTCAAAGAAAGAAATCAAGAAACGATTCATTTGAGAAACTCGGCACGAGTCGTCATTTCAACGATTTGCGTGCTTTGTTGATACGATGCCGGCTGCGTCACCGTTGTGTTTTGAATTCCTTTGTCATCGTCGTCGTCTGTGCGCGTGTCGTGAAGCATTCGGAGTTTCTTGAGCTTCCGGGTTCGGCGTGAACAACACACCCACGATATTACTTTGTTCTTCTATGTGATATTTCGAGTACGAGAGTGCAACAGTGCAGAGAGAAAGAGAGAGAGAGAGAGAGAAAGGGAAATTTCAGTGAGCAAAGGGTTGACCTTGATTGCTAGAACACAATCTGTGAATTCCGAATGGAATCTAAATGACCTTGCAACAGTAGCAGCAGTCATTCCAGATCACTCATTTGAATACTCATTCAAATTGTTGTGTCAAAATAACAATCAACACAAAACAAAACGTGATAATAATGAGCGAACGGACGAACGAATCAAAACCGAGATTGTGTGAGAAAAAACGTCGATCGATCGATTCCGTTATTGCTATCATTATTATTGCCTTCGATGATTATTATTTTTATCAGTTCTAATCATACTAAGTCTCATTAAAACAAGTGTTCCAATATGTCTAATTCGATTCCATTTAATTCTGATTCTATTCTTTGCCATGCACGAAAAGCGAGTCTGAATGGGTCAGAGTTTAGCCAATACAAATCGAATCGAATTATTAACCCTACATATCGACGTGTCGTTAATTATTGCATCTAATTTATTGATACTTTCGATTTGCACAATTTTGTCCCGACTCAATCAACTCATTCACTCACCCAATAAATCAAATCAAATCAACTCAATCAATTCTTTTCAATTCAATTCGATTCATTCCAAAGAATGTGTTACTATCATTCATCACTGATAACATATTTATAAATATTTCTTATTAATAACGAAAGTTTGTAATTTATACCGCGCGTTCTAATGTAGAGTCCAGCACAAACTAGCGAAAATAAATCAATTCATTTGAAATTAAAAATTTGGATCTGACTTGCTGCTGTAGACGTTTGCACGTTAAAAAAGTGTCGTTGCTGTAACGTTGACTGCATCATAATCATTCAATGATCGGACATTTGATTGGCTTTTTTTACAACTTTTAAGAACTTTTTCTTGTGTCCGGTAGTGTTTGATTGGAGGCAAAGAGGTCTAAATAACATTTAATTCGCTATGAATCGAGAAAACAACAGATAAGGACTTATTTTCGCAATTTTACTCTCCTTAATTATTGTTTTAGTTATTCTCAAACAACTATGACTTCATTCTGACACGTCGGCTTGTTTAAAATAATTCAATGTCAACCATCTTACAAGGCATTGTAATTCATTAGTTGTAGCATTGTTGCTGTGGAACAAAATGTATCGGAAATAGTTTGCAGCATAAGTTTGCTGTTACATGTCGGAATGCAAACACTAGGTGGCGCTACAAGTCACTGGTGTTGTTGCTCCGCCTTCTAGCGATCTGACAGTTGCTGGCTGTTATTCGTAAGTATTCGCTAGATCTAAATTGGCCACTCACCTGTGCCGAGTTTGTGTAGAACTAAACGAGAAGAAATAGTACGAGAAAGAGCGGCACGCATCGAGCTGGCACAGCACAAGGTGCTCGCCAACTCACAGATGCCAACTCAACTAGAGTAGTTTCAAAGCTGGAAACTTTCCACTGTTATTGAACTAAGGAACTTGGACTGACTTACTTAGGTGACTGATGCACAGGTGCAATGACTGCACACTGTGCACTGATTATATTAAGTTGCTGCTCAAGAATCTTGCTGAGCTTAAGTTTAGAATAAACTCAAACTTTGCCTCACCTGTGCTGTTATTGGCTGATTCATGTCTTTAGTTTAGCCCTTTCAGTCATAGCTTAGACATTTGACACTTTCGTTCGTTGATTTGACTTACATTTTGTTGTTCGTCATTCAACTCGTCGTCTGATTCGCTATGTAGAAATTTTGTTAGCGACAGCATCAAGCAATTTAATGCAAGATTTGTGCAAGTGGCGTTACAGAGGCAATGCAGTCAATGCCTGTTTGCCGCATTGCTGAATCTATGAATCTAACTTTAGTTTTAGTGACTCGTCGTCGTGGTCGCTCGATGGTGCCGAGCGCGTTATGTACGTGTTATGTATGCCAATCAGATGCGATAACAACAAGTGCGCTTGCGAACAAACAAACAATCAATCGATAAATAACGAAACAAAGTAGTGACAGTGTGCCGGCACAATCCATCGGACGTTTAGTGCAACCTCGCATTCAGCTTAACGCAAGAGTGCATCCTTTGACCATAGTAAACTTACAATCAAAATGTAGTCACAACAGTCAACAAACGCACCGGTCGAGTCCTATCGTTGGGTGCTCTTTTCATGAAACAACAACGTGTGTTCCTACCATTAGTTTTTTGATTGAATCGATAGGTGTTTGGAGATCAATAGGCGTAAAAACACTTTCTTCCGGTTCGCACACAACACATATCACCTACAGTGTCTACAATGTTGATAGTATTGTTCAGCAAACAAACAATCGCAATTGTTGCTAAGTGCCAAGCGTACAGCAGAATCGTACGCTTGATTATATAAACAAACAATCGCCAATCGTGAATCAATGATAGATCTATCTATTAGAGACAATAAGCATTAATTAATCAACAAGTACGCCAACAAGCAACAAAGTGCAAGTTAAAAGAGGCTAGCACTTTAAACTAAACTGAAAGAAGCACAAAATACACTGTCCTGGTGTGAACGTAACAACACCCTGCGATCGATTCGTCGAACTACTTGATAGTTTGTAGCCATCAAGTTTCGAAACAAAGAGAAAGAATCAAAGAACAAGAATAGTTAGCAGAAGCAAGTGCTCCACTTATCTTTCAACATTTCTCTCAAGTTAAGTTCGAAAGGTGAAAATTTTCTACAAATATACACAAAACGTCAACACATTCCATCATCTTTGTGACGATTAATTATTATTCAGTCGGTGTTTCACAACTTGAAAGATTGTCAATCAAGAACGTGGTCAATAACAACAGCAAGCAAGATAACATAACCTAAATGACAATTGTTGAATCTGTTCAGTTAGTGACATGAGATGAATTTTGTGATAGAATTCAAGAGCTCATGCATCAACATTATTCCAACATTGGGCCGATCTGTTTGCTTTAAAATTAACAATTCACATTTCACAACAAACAAGTTGATTGTATCAACAGCGGGCAACAGTTTCTAGCAGGTTGACTGGCTGGCTGGCAAGGCATTTCAAGGAAGAAGAATTGAGCTATCTTCGACACACAGGTGAGTTGAAAGAATGTGAGCATTCATTTAGCAATCAATTTCAGGAATATTGCAATAAATATTGCTTTCAAACATTTTCCACTTGGACTTGTGCTTTATTTGAACGTTGTCTGGCTGGCTTGCTTTCTGACTGGAAGGACCAGCCAATCGATGCGGTACGCTAAATGATTAATAAGACAATATTAGACGTAAGGAGTATGAATGGAACATAATGAGCGAAAAAGAGCATCCCCTCAAACCTCGTGTACTAGTTATTGTGTGTACACGTAGTTTACTGGTTAGTGAACTGAACAACAAGTGTCTGAAACTACAGGTGCACTGCTCGGCTCGATGATGGACGAGCTCGTTAACGTTGAATGTTCAGTGTTCACTGTTCATCGTTGAGCATCTTAAGTTGTTGTTGTTGTCTCATTATCGTCGCTTTAAATTTTGTTGTGAACTTAATTGTCTGTGGTCGCATTATTTGTGGCGCAAAAATCAGTTTGCATCAAATTTACTGTAAACGATACAAAATGTAAACAAACAACATGCTTTTTGTTTACATTTGACAGGGACAAAGAGACAGAAGGATGTTATAGACACGATGTGAGCCGTCGAAATGCCGACGGCCATCGCTATCATTGTCTATGGAAAGATATGATCAATTGTGTTTAAACAGTTTTCAATGAATAGAAGAGCTCTTTGAATGTTGTCAGGAAATTTATTCAATTTTCGCGACGCATACAGCACGAACAGCAATCGAATTTGCACTTTGATTGTATTTAATTTGTCTAGTAGTTGATGTTCATCGTTGAGACAGTGGAAAAAATCATGCTCCCTGCTATCTGCTCAGAAGCCCACCCAACTACAGTACGAACTAATCAGTTGATCTTTTCATCTCATCTTCACATTAGACACAGAGTGACGAACGTCAAGAGCGAGTGATCGATTCAAGTTTAATCAATTCAAAATTCATAATATCCGTTTGTCACAATGATTTCAAGAAAACGAATCGTGTCGCAATCACGGGATCAGCTCACAACGTTGCTCGACCATGTGCCCGACCAACATCGAGCAACGTTAATTGATGATATCACTGTGAGCAATAGCAACAGCAACAGCAACAGCAACAACAAAACGAATCACAATCAATTCAAAGCATCATCTCAGAACCAACTACACCGGAGAAGTCCACAACAACTACAGCAATACAAAGCACCTGTCAAGTCAAGATTGGCGCCACCACCGTTGAGCGCTATCCACAACAACACCACGAAGATTGCTGACGATTATCATTATAATGACAACCAGAATGGCCCACACATTGGCGACAATATCGATGTGTGGCATTCAATGGATGCCCTGCTGAAGGTAAGTTGAACTTTCACGAGGTTTATCGAGTTTCCGGCTTTAGTTAGTAAATATTATTATAATACATTGTGCATGCCATCTGGTTGGCGGGTCGCTTGCTCGGTCGGGCGGGCGGTCATTTCGTATTGTCGATAGATCAATTCATGTCTACTCTCGAGAGTGTTGAGTCAAACAAGTCGATTTCCGAGTGTTGAATCAAATTGAATGCTGACATTATCAGTATTTCCATAGCTAGCTGACAATTCAGGGTCAGTTGATTGAATTCGAGTCAATTGTTTTAATGTGCATTGCGTGATGTCATTTTGAGAAAATATCATTTCATCATTAGAGAGCAGTCAGAGACTGTCAACAAGACTGTGAGCATGAGCATGAAATATGCCCATTCTTATTACACGCACGTTGATGGCACGATGATGGCGACACACACAAGTTGATCGACGAACAATTGCTGAAGGAGTTCAGGAAGTTGCTTATTGAGTTGGTGAAAAAGTGTCCACTAAACTAACTAGCAACTAAACAGCTGACCGAAACTCTATAGCCAACACACACCCACACAATTGATCTCGATGGTGTATCGCAAAAAGCACGCTAAGAGAGAGAGAGAGAGAGAGAGAGCAACAGAAAAAGAGAAAATATACAGAGACAGAGCGAGTCAAGTGAAGCATATCAGAAGAGCAAAGAGAACAAGTTGGCAAGTGAGCAGCAGGTGAGCACCCACGACTCGGCTAACAGCACGCGGCTCACAGCTTACAGCTCAATCGATTATTGCATTCAAATTTATTGACTGATGTAATTCCGATCGAGCCATACTGATCACATACATCAACCGTTGCGAGTAGTCATCTGTTGAGTAAACTTTCAATTGAAACTTTATATCCCTCGGCTCTTGTTGTGAGCCGAATGAGAGCAATCATAATGCAAGTGGAGAGTGCAAGTGAATACATGATGAGCATATTCAGCAATGTTCATCTTATCATGATGCGTGATGTGAAATGATGTAATGTTTCACTTGACTTTTCGTTCATTGTGAATCTCAAATTGAATCACAATGAATCAAGAGACAGAAGTGCTTGAGCGCAGTATTCTCTTTCTCCCTTGCTACTGTGTCTATAACCTAAAGCAGCAACAGGTGTAGGAGTCACAACAGTAACAACAGCCGTCAAGATGAAGCAGCAAACGATATTGACAGGCTAACAACGATTTAGAGAGCACGATATTGAAGACAGCAAATTGTATTCGGCACGCAAAATGGAACGACTGCTGTTGTTGCTGGGACAGCGGAACAACAGCAGCAGTCGTTCTAATCTAACAGGCAAAGGTCGAAGAATTGTAGCCGATGGCAGCACAGGTAGCAATGGAAACAAAACAGTGAAAGTTGGCAAAATAGATCAAGTTGAGAGTGTGTGCTTGAAAAACGCCAAACGTACGCGTATGATGAAATGTTGAATGTATGACAAATGAATGAGCTTTGAATAAATGATTCAAAGCAAATGATTCGATGATTCGAGTAAAATGATTGAATGAACGAAGGGAAGCAACAGTAGCAGTAACCACAAGCACTGTTGACGACTAGAGAGCCAATTGACTTCTTGTATATCTGACGTAACATTGATTCTGAGTCCACTGCTGTGATTGCTGACGTCTGTGCTGACGTCGATCATTTGATGGTAAACGGCGGCGACAGCGAATCATCAGCTGCACCAAGGTAGCAGGAATGGTAGTAGTAATTGTGTATGCTCAATGTAATGTCAGCACCTTGAGCTCTGGGTGCTCAGCACTCGGAGCTGAATTGAATGACAAGTGGATTGTTAACATTGCTAACATTGTAATGTAAATATTGCGCTCATCAATTGCTTGTATGCTGATGGAAATTATTGTTCGACTACGACAACGACAGCAGCAGCAGTGATATCAGTCGGTCAGAGCTCATGTCGATCATAAGTGAAAGAATCGAGCTGAAAGTCACACACTTGTTGTTGTTGTTGCTGCTGCTGCTGCTGCTATTGTTGTCGTAGCTAACAAGAGCAAAGAGTCAAGTGTATATGCAAAGTGAGTGTTTGCTTGTGTATGCCGGTAGCAAATAATAAGGAAGAAGAAGATTGACCACCTATCTGATTCTTTCTCATTTTGATTCATTCATTCGCTCGTTCAATCATCAGCGATCAGCACAGCAACAGCAACAAGTGTTGCACAACAAATGAAGCACACAGTCACGCCAAGCAATGCAAACAAAACTAAATGACGATTCAATTTGCAACTGGCAACTGGTAATTGGCTACGTAGGCAAACTGTAACAATAATTTGCTTGTGCAACTTGAAAACTGCACAATGTTTGATACGCTTGAAACTCAGCTCGTCAATTTTTACAGCGCTGTTGTCCGTCATAATTCTCCTCGATACTTGTTGTCGTTAACTTGTGCTCGCTATCTGTCACTCTCTGTTGTTGGCTCGCCCCCTAGTTTAGTCTGATTTCTATTAGCAACAAACAACTCGCACTGTCGCTGTCACTTTCACTCGCAACAACAAATATGTTGTTCAACAGATATTTACTTCGTGACATGCTTAGCATGCGAGCGAACGAACGAACTTGATGTTTGTAGCTGCACGATTTCTTGCCTTTGCTAGTTCGCTCAATCATGCGTCGCTTCTCATATTGTGTTGGTCACAAGCAACGACATTCGTGATACTATTATGATGCCTGATGTCTTGGTTGTTATTACCATCGATACAATCACACACCAAATACAGATAAAAACAAAGCAAATCAGCCACTACTCCAGTTTTGCATAGCACAGTCCACCAATAGACTCTGTTTAAGTATCGAATTGTATCTATATATTCGATTGTTTATTATGACACGTGTCGTTAAGGATTTTACACATTTGTTCTTGCCGGTTGATGGTGTCTGTCTGTAGTCGAATATTGTTTGTGTACTTCATTTATCCTGATGATTTCTCTTTTCTTCTGTTCTATTTACACAACAGTTAACAGCACAGTAATGTTGCTGTTGGTGTTGTTGAATAATCCTGATTCCTGCAACTGATGTGCTCGATCGTGCAGGATTGTTCACACAACAACAGTCTACTTGTTACAAGTAGCACGAGAGCGATCACTGTTAGCGCGCTTATTAAGCATTAGCAGCGTGTCAAGAGTTCGTTCACTTTGACGACTCTGTAATCCACTTGTTGCTGATAATTTGTTCCCACATGTGATGATTATTTTTTCAAATGAAATTCGATTGTTAAAGGGCGATGGTGTGCCATTGCCAAACATTTGGCCGAACATTGATCGATGACATTGTCAAATATTGCCCGACGACGAATGTTCGCGCGTATGACCACGATCACGACGATCGCACTGCTGCTGCTGCTGTTCGCTTGATGTTGTTGTTGTTTT
Organism: Fragariocoptes setiger; assembly: GCA_019968535.1. Classification (NCBI taxonomy): domain Eukaryota; kingdom Metazoa; phylum Arthropoda; class Arachnida; order Trombidiformes; family Phytoptidae; genus Fragariocoptes; species Fragariocoptes setiger. The sequence continues at coordinate 29,530 of JAIFTH010000263.1, forward strand.
TGTGGTTGTGGTCGATGCTACCAAATCGGGCACATTGTCGTCGTCGAAATTATTGCTGGCTGCTGCGTCGTCGTCGTCATTGACGGCTGCCGTAGCCAACAGAGTGGCAGCCGGTGGCGCCGACGAGCCGGTCACCACGTCGATTGCTAGCGAGCTGACCGATGCCAGTTGGCTCACACTGCCGGTGAGCAACGGAACGCGCGGCGCTTTCGATCTCGTTAACTGTACAGTCTCTGAAGCTGCAGTTACAGTTTTGGGCACTCGCGATGCAGCATGAGGCAGAGCGGTAGCACTACCAGCAGTGGAGTGAGGCTGCTGCTGCTGATGATGATGGTGATGATGAGGCTTATTGTGATGCTGATGTGTGTTGACAGAGCGTGCGGCAACGTGCGTGCCCGAGCCCGACGACACAGTTGTCTGACAACTGGAGCCGGTGAATGCGCGCGTCAGGCGCATCCGTCGCTCGTATGTGGCCATCGAGTAGCCGATGCCCTGCAGAAAGAGACGCAATGCCTGGCACACTTTGGCCGGTCGCTCCTCGAGCACCAGCACGGCGTCCGTTTTGATCCACGTCGAATTGAGCGGGTTCAATTTGGCCACCAGCGACAGTGCCTGGTCACAATGCGTGGGCACACGCGAGCACATGACCAACGTTTGGCAGGTGAACACCTTTTTCACCTTAGTGCCGGCCACCTGTACCCCTGGATGCTGCAACGGGCTAGCCGCGGCAATGTTGCTGAGGCCAATATTGCTGATGTTGCAGTTGCTAGCGCCAGCACTCACGCGAGCGTGCTGTTGATCGACACCATGATTGTTGTTGTTGTGCTGTTTCTTGTGAGCGCGTTGCTGATGCTTCAGGTGACGCGCGGCCATTGACAACAGCGACGCCGACGCCGACGTCGACGCATCAGCTGACGACGAGCGGCACGCTGTCGACGTGGCCGGCGCCGTTGAGCGACTTGCCGATGCGGCGCTGGCGAGCGGTGTGCCGGAAACGGAGTGGTCCCGCCCACCGGAGCCCGTCGAGCCGCAGCCGCAACTGCCGGCGCTGGCCGTGCTGCCCACACTGGCCGAGCTGTCGAGGCGGCGTGCGTGCGCCTCGTGATGCTTGCCACACTGGTCGGTGCTGGCCAAACTGTCCGACGAGTCGTTATTGTTGCTGTCATTCACATCGTTCGGCTCGCTATCGTCCGTGTTGTTGAGAATGTTGTGCGAGCTGTGGCCGCTGTGACTCCCACCAGCCCCACTGCCGCCGCCGCCGCCGCCGCCGCCCCCACTACTGCTGCTGCTGCAGTGGGCCGCAGTGGGCGGCGCCCCCAAACCTATAAACGGCGTACACATAATTGAGGTGCCGAGGGCGGCCACCGCGGCGGCCGCGTGCGCCGCCACCCCACAGTCTTTGCGCAAATTCAACGACGGACGACGCATGTACGCGTGCACGAACGCGCACAAATTGTGGCGCTCGATGCGCCTGAAATGCGATCTGTACAGACTTTGTGCGCGCACCAACTGCTGGCGTTGATGTGCTCGATCTCGTGTGACATTGGTGCTCTGACTTGAGTGCTGACTATGGCTATCGCCACTGTTATTGGATTGGGCTGTTGCCGTTGCTGGCGTGTGACTGTCGTGCGTCGTGTCTTGAATTGCGTCGTGTGGGGCGCCGCCGCTGGTGCTTGACGTAGACGCGGACGCGGACGCTTGACCTGTCATCGCATTCATATTCGCGTTGCTTGTGTCGCTGTCATCGCGATGATCGTCGTCGACATGTCGTTGTCGACGCTCTGACTGATGACTGACAGGTGAGCCGTCGTCGCTTGAGCCGAGATCGGCTCGAGATTGGCCTGCTGTGTCGGAATGTCGACGCGTGGTAGCTGCTGTGGCTGACGCTGAGCCCGTTGCCGGCGCCCTCGACGAGGTAGAACTCGCGTGGTGATGCGAGTCTCCGGAAGTGGTCGCTGCCCCACCCCCACGTATCATTGCCAGCGGCCCAAAATGGTGATACATCAGGTACTCGATCGGTAGGCGTGGCAAATCGGTGCCTCGATGCTGATGATGCTCGGACCAGCGATCCGACTCGCTGCCGGTCCGACTGTCGTGTCGGTGTGATGAATGCTGACTATGCTGCTGCTGTTGATGTGCGTCGTCTGCGTCTGCAGATGCAGATCCCACATCTCCATCGGCGTCTGCGTCTGTATCTGCATCTGCATCTGCATCGGCAGAACCAATTGAATGGAGTTGTTGCTGATGTTGTTGATTGTGGTGCTGATGACGAGGCTGGTGATGGTGTGCGTGTGCGGCCGCCGCACGTGTTCGAACAAAATGTCGAGACATAATGAGTTGACGCAAGCGAGCTACTGGCTTCAGCGCTATTGGCGTCTGGTGGTGGCCACTCTTCACTGCGCTGTGACTTTCCCTAGCGGCTTGCTGTTCCTGCTCAGCTTGATTATCGCCAGCTACATGGTTGTTGTCTTGATTTTGATCATTCAACGGCTGTTGTGCGATGGCATCTTGTTGTGCTTCCGGTGGCGCCCGCTCACGCTCGTGCGAGTTCGAATGAGAGAGGGCATGCGGCAAGTGAGCGTGGCGGCCCACGTGCACTGCCTTCGCGGTGAGCGAGCCCATTTTGGCATAGATCCATTCGGTCCACGTGCACGCCGTATGGCACGGATTGATGAGAAAGAGGCCGTCGACGAGATCGGGCCGATTTAAGGCGCATAAGCTTACAATATAGGCACCGGCCCCGATGCCCATTCCAATGAACGAGCTGCCAATGATCGATGAATGGCGGAGTATGGATGTCATTGAATGCATTGCGGAGTCGGAGGCAATCATCAGATGATGATTAGATGGTGATGAGTAGAACAATAAAATTTGCACAGATCAGATCAGAGCAGATTCAGAACAGAGTGAGAGAGTCAGGGAGAGGGGGGAAGAGGGGCGAACTAATAAACGACCAAGAGATGATACGTACCGAATGCGCATCTGTACGCACACGTCGACGATGGTCTCGGCCAATTGTTCGACGCTCGGATAAGTCCATGGGCCGCCGTACGTGTCGGCGCCCAGCTGCTCGGCGTCCAACTCTTGGCCGACAAAGTTGACGTGCACAAAAGTGAACGTTTGCAGCAACATACGCACCGGCTCGTAGTCGCAGAAGGCGCCAAACTGAAGCTCACTGTTGAGGCCCAAATCGTGGAATGTCATAATGCACGGGGCGAGCGTGCCCGAGTCGCGTATGCCTTGCCGCACGACGTGCACGTCGCCGTAGCGCGTGATCACCTTGTAGGCACGCTTACGCACAGGTGTCCACGAGCCAGCGCCGCCACTGCCACTGCCGACCCCACCATGATGCAAGCGACCCCCACTATGCTGCTCGACGATACTGTCAAAGCTGCTGCTGTTGCTGTCGTTCAAACTTTGCGTGTGCATTTGTTTCAATTTGGCCGCTGCCGCTGTGGCGGTCGATTTGGTGCTCGTGCCCACTTGTGCTCGGCCACTTCCGGACGACAATTGTCTCTCATTATCGGCACTGCTGTTGTTCACGCTCTTTTTATTCTCACTTTCATTGGCTATGGGATTGGCAATGGCATTGGCATTTGCACCTACACTCGCACTCGCACTCGCACTCGCTTTTGCATTCTCATTTTCGCCACTCAACATGTTTACTTGATTGATTGATTTTCTGTTGTTGTGTCACTTGCGACCTGATAGAATCATCACTTTATGTTTGCAAAGCTCCAGTGTCGAAACAATCAATTCTCGATTACCTTGTTGAAGCCTATGATACAGATTTCGAAACGATGTTCAATTGCTATTGTGTTGATTGTTGTTCAAAATGATCAAAATGATGATAAACACAACGCACTTCGCATTTCACGCTTGGATTGATGTTGATTTTCAGCAATCACGTTCATTTACATGTCTTGACATTCGCTTGCTTGAAGTTCTTTCTTTCATTTGAATTTCAATCTATTTTCTGAGATCAATCATTTTTGCTTGATTTTTCTATCTGTCTGTTTCGACTTTATTTTCGCTTGTATGCTTACATTGAGTTAGCTTTTTCTTCCTATAATACACACGTCAGTGACTACAAACGAAGACCAAAAATTGATTCATGACATTGAGGAGACTGATTCGATTCTCTATTTACTCTCTCGATGGCCACTTGATGATTGATAGACATCACACTGCCCTCTGTACCACTCGACGCACACACACACACACACAAGACATAGACGAAAATGTTGACGTCAAAATGTTGAAATAAAAAACAATGACCTTTACTTTGATATTCGATGTTAACGCTGCTGCTGCTGCTACAGTAGACTTGACGCAATAGCAGCTTGCCGATCATAGCTGCACAAGCTACTTGTTTGTGTGTGTGTGAGTCATGCAGCTGCCGAGTGGGTCCGTTGCTGCTCGTGCGATCGATTGGTGTGCGTGCGCGGATTGTTCACTCGCTACACAATTGCGCAACTCATTTGACATCGTATTGTGCTTCGTATCGTGAGCACCAAAATAATAGACGCACAAGCTCAATGTACAACTTTGAGCTGAATGAAACTGTTCGACGTTAGAGACACTGAAAGCGTTGTAAGCCATTCGTTGCATCGAGAGCTAATAACATTACGCATGTCGGTCCCTTTGAGCGAACACTTGAGGGCCCCACACACACACTCAGAAATAGCGAGCGCAATTGCACTGGCACCAGCACGAGCAACAACAAATGCTCTACAACTGCACTACTCAAACATTGACTGCAATTCTACAAAGAGCGAAAAAAAGAGGTGCTTTGTTTGGCAATTCAATAATAATCATCGATAATAATAGTTGCTCGCAAGATCACAAGTGTCGCCTCGATATTGTCGATGCGATATCGCTGTTACTGTTTCTTGACGCAAAATGCCTTCCCTCACATTTATTTGTTTGCTTGTATAGCGTATATTTGCATGAGTGTGTGTGTGTTTGTGTGCTTGTGTCGCATACACAACACACACTGTTACTGTGCGTCAACTTCCGTCGTATCCATGGCAGCCAGCTGATATGTTTGTAGTGGCTTGTGATTACAAGCTACCAATAACCAATAGCAAGCAGCAGTTTTTAGTCCATCGAGTGTTGGCATTGCCGCTTTCTCGCTCGCTTGCTTGCCCTATTTGCACGTGTTGTGCTGCTGATTGACACTGCCATCGAAAGCACAATTGATCGATCGTAATGTGTGATGCCAATGCCTAAGCCTCGGCAATGATACACGTACTTGTTGTTAGAATAAAATCAAACAAAAGCGGAGTTCAAGGGCATTCTACAAAAAATAAAATTCCTCGATCCACTTCGATATTATTACTCTCAAGTGTTTCTAGTCTGGCTCTCTTAATTACACTGTTGGCTCAGGTTTAGCAAATAAACTTGAGCACATTCTTCGTTCGAATTCCACTCGTCATTTTCGCTCTGGTTCATTAGATGAGCCTTGTTTTGCTGATGCCACTGATATCTGGCATTTGTCGAATGGCACACGCAACGCTTGAGTTCATTATGTCAATCGATCGAGAATCTCTAGTCGCGGCTCTTTTGGGGCGACAGAGTGAGTGAGAAGGTGCCTCATTACGCGTGCATCATCAGCATCATCGTCATCATGTTTAAAGCTTCAGCTACACTCGAGTGGCTACACGAAAGTGTCGACACTCGATCCAATGCAAAGCTTGAACTGCAAATTCTCAAACAAGCAAACAAACATGCAGACAACCGAAAGCTAGCTCTCAAAGTCGCGCACGCGACGATGCTCGTCAACAATATGGCGTAGATATCGCGGAAAATGTCCAACGTAGTCGTTGTCGATAACGACATAATGTTGGATAATGCTGTTGTGTAACAACGGCAGCCGCTAGAATAGACTCTCTCTCTCTCTCTCTCTCTCTTTCTCTCACACACACACATAACTTGCACTGTAGTAAGAAACAAGCAAACATTTTTATCATGACTAGCGTGACTAAAGTCGATCTTATCAAAATCGAATTCGTATTCGAATTCAAACTCAAACTCAAACTCGAACTCAATTGAATCGAATCGAATTTGTTTGTCGTTCATACTCGCTCGTTGCAAGTGGCCGCACACACGGACTGACCCACGCCAACTCTAGAGCGAGCACGCAAGTGAGCAAACAAGGCACGTGCAAGAATAAACAAACGGACAGACGAATGAAAACTGGCACAAAACAAAAACATACACAAAAACAAAAACAAGCAGCATGAATAAAAGCGACGACAGCTAAGATGAACTCGTTTCAACGCAACTCAACTGACGGGCCAATAATGGGCCACGCAATGGCACAAGTTAATAGTACTAGGTCGATCTAATAGAATCTGATTAACTAATTGCATCACAGGGAAGCAAGATAGAATGAAGGAATAGGTCAGTTGATCGGGCAGGTCACGCGATACATCTACACACACACACACGATACGTTGATATTGCGTCGCTAGTGTTTCACTCAAATTGATCAATATTTTTCCTTACATTGATCGCATCGAGTACCGATTAGTTTTGGTACAGACAATATTCTTTTTTGCTCACTCGATGAGCGGATTCGAAGGAAACCTTTTTGATATGTAACTGCTGTAAATAAACATGATGGGACTTTAGATGATGTTTTGATAATGCTAATGGTTCGCTCTTGAGCTATCGTCAAGCATCGCTTCTTCCTATTATCTCCTCATGTATTCTCGTCGCTTCTTTCTGAGCTTCTTCAAAGAGAGTTCTCTCATCCACTACAGAGTCCATGGATCGATGAGCTTTCTGGAATGCTGAGGAGTTTGTCTTTTTCTCCCTTTCGTGAATTATGTGGTTATATAGAACTAACTTCCCAAACCGCGGAACGTCCATGGGCAATTTATAACGCCTTAGTCGAGCTCTTTCCTCCACGGAAGATCTGGAGTAGCACTGATAAAAGCAAGCGACAATAAATTTCCGTTATCATATCGACCGAGCTCTTTAAAGTACCTGGAGTTGAGTGTTCTCGTTAGGAGATAATAGATCTGATTATCATCAGCGCAATATTTATCCAAAAATTCCTGGAGCCTTGCGATAGTGCTAAAAGTTAGGCCGTGGAGAAGCATCTTTAAAAAAGCTTTCATGTTGGGTGATTATGTGACCTTTCTAGCTTTGACTGCCCACCCTAAGGTAGGATTAGCATAGTTCATAAAGGTCTGGATAAAGCAGGCGTCCAGGAGACGTGCTCTATTTGCATCTTTCTTCTGTTTCGACCAAGTGAAATATGCAGAAAAGACAGGTAGTCTTGCCTCCCCGCTATGTTTTTTTCCGTTTGCAATTTTATCACAGAGTCTCTCTGTCAGAGTGATACCTTTATATGGAAGATAGCTCCCATAAAAGTCAAAAAAATACTGAACAATTTTGCCATGTCGAGCTCCATCATCAGTAACCAGATAGCTTATACTCTGCTTACTTATTACATGAGCTCGACAAAGTAGAGAATAGAACAGACCCATATAGGCAACGCGGTATCCTACTGAGGGGTGTCCATAAACTTTCACAAATTTATATTTTTCACTGAAGAGACAATCGATGGGAATAGTTCTGCTATGTAGGCTTCAATTTTATCTCCATCGGTGCAGTGGTCAAGAAGATTTGGGAGGTTGGAATTCTCAGAGTTTTCGTATGTCCAGCGTTCGTCCACGCTTTCTTTCTTGTTGAATGCATAGTACCAGATCCCGTCTCTCGAGTAAAGAAGGAAATTTCTCCCAACTTGATACAGTATGCTCAGTGCAAGGGGGCTTGAGACATCATGTTCGATCATAGCCAAAACTCTAGGAAGGAGAACTTCTAGTTTGTCGGACAACTCTCAGATTTTGTTCAGTAGTCTCTGGTTGGATCCAAACGGGCAATGGGACAGGATACTTGCTGATATCATCATCCTTGAATTCGAGACCTGCATTTGGCTGTAAAGGATACAGTTCTGGGTTAACCTCCCCTTCTTCTGTCGAAAGTGCCTCTAAACGTCTGATTAATTCTTGATATGACATGCTTAAAGCTAACGTTAGGACGACTGGGTCGGTAGTGTCTTATTTTTTATCTTTCTGATTGTTTTAGAGTGTAAGGTTAGGTTTCAAAGTGTTGTGATGATTTTGTTGTTTTCACTTCTCCCATTCAAGCATCGAGGAGAGATGATGTCGATGAAAGTGTCACGTACAACAGCAACAACAACTGTTATTAATATTCGCTTCTTTAACAAATGATTTTTGTGCTCTTGTTTTCACGGATCGATGTTTTCATGTTGGTCAGTTGCTGTCTTCGTCGTCATCGTCGCAGGTTCCCCTTCCCCAATATTTGAACATCAAAATCAAACTATCGAATACAATGTTGACTTGATTCAATTTCAATTATCATTGACTGAATCGAATCGAACCAAATCGAGATGAATCAATATCAGATAGCTTGTTCCCAGATAGAAATTTGAGTGATTTCATCTGATCTGATAATGTTATTTCTTGTCGTTGGCGCTGCTGCAAGTGTCAATTTATTTTCGCCCATTTAAATCATGAACTGTGTGCTCTGAAATCTGAATTCTCACTCATCATAGAACATTGATCATCGATACGTACACGCTTACTTGCTGACGATACTTAGCTTGCCTGTGGGCTCAGCATCGAACGCGTTACCATGAAACGCTGGTCGAATTCGTGCTCGTCATTATCGGTTGCTATTGATCTCTTGGGCATTACAGCACAAACTTTAAATGATGTGTTTCAATCGATCACATTTGTTGTGTTGCTTGTTAGCAGTGAAAATATCAAGCAAGCTAATAGAAAAGAATGAAAATACTTCGAGACTCATTATTTTTCACTCTTTTATTGAGCGATAAAAAGTGCGATCAAGTCGTGTGTTTGTTTAATCACCATCATTGTTGTTGCTGTTGTAGTTGCGATGTGATAATCAAACAATGTGTCCAGTGTGAGCTGATTGTTTGGCCAAACAACAACAATAAAATTTTAAAGATTAATATTAAACACACAATCGGAAGCGACACACTAATCAATCACAGCTTAAGCAGTTTTCATTCATTATTATCTCGACAAGTTATCATCGTAATTTTCGTTCACCCATACCTGTTGTTTATAATTCATGTTGGTTTTGTAATAATGCTAGCTAATTGATTCGACCATTACGTACCATGACGTAAGGTCAGCTTGTTAAACTTTGATTGAACTGATTGATATCAGGCCATGTCACGTTAAGTCACATCACGTCGAACAGACAAACAGGCAAACAGACTCATAGAAAGTAACAGAACTGTTTGACTATCGATGGAAAAGATCGTCAAGAGTCGAGACAAAGCTCTCGCGGTGATCTGTTGTAGTTCAATTTTGTAAACATGTTATTTTCAAAAATTCAACTCCTCTTTATCTCAATTTCAATGCAAAACTAGACTCTAGTTTATGCTCACGATCAGTATATTGCATCGATTTTGAATTATCATCAGATGAGTGAAGAGGAAATCCAACACAAACAGACGAAACACTAAAAGAAAAAATGTCAAAAAATGTTTGCCAAGTGTTTGCATGTATGGAAACATTTCACAGATAACAATTGTTGCGACACATTGGCGTTGGCAACTCACAATCATTTGGCAACATCATATGCGCACACACACACACACACACACACACACACTTGATTGGCTTGATTACAACACACAGTGAGTAATCGAGCTGATTAACTCGATAGCTCATAGCCAGCATGTTCAAAGCAAATATAAATCTGAAATTTACTTGAGCTGATAGAGCACATTAGTTCGTGTGTGTCAAACACACGCCGACACACATTATTATTATGGTCTACGGAGCACTTTCTGTGTCGCGTTCCGTGGAGTACAAAAATGATCGAGAGGATAGAAAGGGCATTATAGTTGGTGAAATTTTTGATCTCAGGATCATTTGCCGACAAATTTGAAACTAAATTGTGACACGCACTGAACCGTGTGTCAAACTGCTGTTCTATTTACAGTTGGTAGCATAAAAAAGGAGTCACAGCTGCTTTTATGCTGCTCAAAG
>JAIFTH010000264.1:0-39480 GCA_019968535.1 Fragariocoptes setiger
CAATCTTATCATTTGACACTGACATGATATCGGTGTCGTGGTGAAGCTGCTGCTGGGGAGCAGCGCTTAGCATGCCGCCAGTATTTGTCGTGACGGAAGTGGAATGGGCCTTGAGACCAGTAGAATCACTATTGGCGCCAGCATTGTTATTAGAGCCAACTGAATTGGCCATTGGAGGCGGAGTGAGCCAACGGCACGCTCGATTGTCAAAGTATGAGCATGAATAACATTCTAATGGACCTCCGTCTTTTCGGTTCACTAGAATGAGAGGGGACGGCGGGGATCAAATTACATCAAAAAATCAACATTAAAATTACAGTAGAGGAACGATACACTCACGGCAATAAATCTCTATATCGACTGAAAGCTATTGTAAATAATTGCTGCTTGTCGGTGACTCACCTGACGGATGCAATGCATGAGAATTGCTGGCTCCAATGTTGTCGCGCGATGATAGCAACAGTGCCGACGTTCTCGGAACCATCATCATCGAGAAAACAATCACAACAACCCATGAGTAATAATAGACAAGAAGCATTTCATTGCCGCTTCCATTACATATAACTTTTGTTTTAATGTTGTTCCGTTGCATTGTCATGATGTTGATTTGTTTGTTTCCATTGTGTGCTTGTGTCACTAATGAGCTACCTCTGAGTTGCTGCGTGGAATAATTGCGAGCAGCACTTGAAAAAGTAATCGAATCACTGATTGTTGTTGTTGTTGTTTGTTGGGGCCACATAACGATGATGTTGCTGTTAAACATTAGTCGATACACGATTGTCTATGGTAGTGCACGATAGAGGGTAACAATAGAATGAACAACAACTATTGTTGCTATTGCTGCAGTACCTGATATTGAATTGTTGGTGTGCCAGGCTATGTACAAGATAAAGTTAACTTTAATAGCTTGATTGTCAATTGCCAATTGTTCACAGCGAGCGTCGATTGTGGACGCTGTATGAAGTGGGGTGGAGTGGTACTGTGTGGTGTCGTGTGGTGCAGCATAAGCTTTGTGGTGCAAGATTAGTGTGCGTCGATCACGCCAAAAGTTTCTCAATCACACTTCACTACACTAAACATACACCACTGTTGTTGTTCGTGTTGTTCGTTGATTCACTGTTGGGCAATTGGCATCGCCAACGAATCCTCGATTTAGAGTTGGCTCTAGTGTCAGAGTTGATTATAGTTGTAGGATCGAAAGCGCGCTGTTTTTATCGATAATGGCGTCTTCTTTTACCGTTCTATGGTCGACAGCGCGTACTCACTCACGTAGTTCACATAGAAACTGATTGATCGCGACTACACCTGTACGTTTCCAGTGATTGAGTGAGTGAGCGAGCCAGTCAGTAAATGAGAGAGTAGTTGAGAGCTGCTGAGCGAACGATAAAGCAAGTGAGTGAATGAGTCAAAGTTAGAGCGTCGAGATGAGTTCGAGGTCTAACACTGTCTTGCGCATCACTGTTTCGTTGGCATTCGCTGGCGTAGTGTATGCACATGCACGTGTATGCTACAACAACAACAACACCAAACCTAGGATATTGTACAATGCACACTCTGATATATCCATGTACGTTGACGTGATGCTGCTGGTTGATGTCGGCGAAATGAGCTCCGTTTTGAGTTGGTCAATTGGAAGGCCTACACTGTGTGTGTGCGTGTTTGCGTTCGCTATATGCGACACGCGACCGTAATTTTTCTACCAGATTATTAGAGAGATTTAGAGAGATTGTTGCTAGATATGTGTATTAAGTGAGCGTGTGTTGGTGCGCGAGTCCCACATTAACGTTAGGCGTTACATCTACACAACGTGCTGTCTGGCCAACTCTGGCATACCACGAGTCGACTGAGATAAGATGTTCACTGTGTCAGTTGTAGATTGGCTTTTTTTGTCGCCGTTTCTCTGTTGGTCTAGATTTACTGGGCTAGCTAGACTTGATGATTTCGCTACTTGCTTTATTTGACTCAACTTGCCTTCCGTTGAGCTTGGTATTTGCTGATGCAATACCAAAAATAACAGTAGTGGTCTTTGTGTTGCTCTGTCCAAATTTCACTGAATTAAATTCACAGGTAACACACAGGTGACGCTTTTAACTGCTGCTGTCGTTGCCACTGCCACCGCTATTGCCACTGCTCCTTCTGCTGCAGATATGATTGAGGTACCAGCTTGATGTGATTGGCGTCACACTTGCTCACTTGCTTCCTTGGGCTGATGGTTTGCACCAATAACTGACTTCGACTTGCTTACGAATCGCTTGCTGATGGCCGCAAGATGAAAATCTATTCATTTTCACATACGAACAAAGATCGATAGGATAATGTTGAGCTTCACTCGACATGATATGTCGATAGCTCTAACGTTAAGTGCTGCAAGTTAGTGACTGAAACTTGTACGAACAATGCCTACTGATAAATTTTGTCCCGGATCGAACTCTAACTTATTCACTCACTCGCTCGCTAACTTGCACTTTGTGTATAAACATCGATGCACATACAGCATGTGTGTACATTCATGCATGCACGCGTTTGTTTGCATATACCATTTCTTGCTGCTAACGTGACATCATTGCGACGTCCACCTATGAGCGGCGTTCACCACTCGTTGGTCACACGACGATAGTCATGTACCCCATAGTTTGGCGCATGCGTTGCCAGGCAATATCCGTGCGCCATTACATAACAGCAACAGCAACAACAACGTGGGTCCAGACAGTCACAGCATCAGCTAGGTCGAGTCATGGAATAGCAGCATAGTCGAGCGAGTTGGGGGGGGGGGGGGGGGGGCAGCTGCATCCTATCCACTGTGCACATTGAGTTTGCTACTCATTGAGAGTAAGAGTGCATTGTGTGTAAGAAATTCTCTTGGCTACGCTTGAAAACCAAGTGCTCTAGCTCTCTTATGTCAATGATTGTGAACGAACGCGTTGTTTAGGCTATACCATCATTCGGGCTATCAACTTAAGCAAGACTACGTTCGTTGGCCCAAGGCTTACCAGAGCTATTTTCACTTGCTCAACACACATAGTTTTACGAGGCTACATATAGCTCGACGAAGAGGCGATCGTTTTAATTCGATACGTGCCGACCAAGTAGTGTGCGTGCGGTGCCAAAAAGCGCGTGTGTGTACACCAACATTTTATGCTGACAAACGCTGCTTTATGAATATACAACAAAAGTAGTGTATGCAGAACGGAATGATACGGCATCAACAACGACGTGCACAATTATGCCATAGCCACTATCACTAGCACAACCACTGCCACTCGAAAGTCACTAGAGCTGATATTCGAGTGGAGATTCACGTAGGTCTATCATTTATTATTATGTATTCAAAATAGTTTGCTGTTGAAGGTTGGGAGCTGTTCAGCAGCTCAGCAGATTGGCTTGATTTGCAGAAAGTTTTCAAGAGCACGTGTGGTGCTTTACACATTAAACTTCAACAAACGAAAAACAGTTCGTTTCTATAATCCTATTCGAAAGACTCAAGATATGCAAAGGCAACCGAATTTTATTACCTGCTTTCGCTATTTCAACTATGATTTATTTATCACAACACTCACGCACACTTTGCTCTCATGTGTTCACTACAAATGAGAGCAACTACAGAGTATTTCAGTGTGCTTTGCCGGTAAAACGCGAACGCACATTAGCTCAAAGACAAAGAGTTGGCTTGGAAAACGAACGATTTCCCAAGATTGAAGATTTTAGAATAATGACAACAATCATATCAAATAGATTCCAAAGAACTTTGAGCAAAATTACGAAGCACTGGCCTGTATTTACTTTTGCAAAGGTACAGAATCAGAGCAGTATAATGATTTATCAGAATGTACGAGCTCTCAGGCTGATGACCGCCAACCATAATCACAACCACCATTGTTGTGATGATTATGTGCCTATGGGAGAGTGTGTCATTAGAGGGATCACTTTTCAAGTTGAGTTTACGCGCGCACGCGCGTCCTCACATTAATAAAGCTATATTTTTTTCGCTTGCCACATTCGCTCCAGTTTGTGTCGTATTCTTCAATCTTGAGACCATCACGATGACGACAACAACAGCGAGCGGCTAGTCAGCACTTGAAACTAAAAGTCAGCGATGCCATGAGAAGCACAGTAATTTGATGTGGCAATTGATGTGGGAGGGGGTGAAGGGCGACGGGGCTCTCAACGTAAAGCCTGATAAGTGCACTGCAAGTGAGTGAGCGTGCAGCTAAGCACAGATAAGTGTCGGAGGCCACACTTGCCGCTGGAGCCGCAGTAGCCTCAAGAATGACTGAATCGGGGCGAATTGTTCATTGCGCCAAACATTGTTATGCTGCCTCGATAACAAAAATAAATTGAGAACAAAAATAGCCACTGTTATAACAAACACAAAAGATACAGAGCTAAGCTGTACAAATGGCAAGTAGAATAACAAGTTGGTGCGTCAAATTGACATGGAGCATCGTTGTCTGGCTGCATCGCGTCTGTTTTCCTAACATCGCAGCGTTTGGCCGCAAGCGAACGCCCTTCAGCTCGAGCCCTGACGAGAGATACTCTCATTCTCATGATAGTACTCACATACTGTGCAAGCCCACATAAGCTACAAGCCGAGGAACAAAAATCAATCGTGCCGCTGGCGACATGCTTGACAGTAGGGGCCACATCCATATATAATAGCCCAGCGGCCAAGAGCAACTAGCTCTATCTATAGTAAAATGAATTGAGGGCAGCTCAAGCGTCTGGTCGAGTTTTATCTGTTACACGGACAGCATGTGTTCATATGAGCTTTCTTATAAAGATCGAGAAGAGTAGCCTTAAAACGAACGCAGCAGAGAACTCATTGAAATGAAATGGGAGAAAATTTTAAAACTACTTTATTATGATTTTACTATGATCTGTTGTCAATGCTGTACTGTTGGTCCGTATTGTCTGCTTGATTTATTGCCTCGAGCTACTGAAGAGTTGATACAAAGTTTTATGCAGACAAACAACAACGACGATCGCACAGAGCTGTCGCACGTTGGTCAATGTTCGTGATCGTTGTTTGATCAGTAGTCAGAAAAGAACATGCAAGCTATGCTGAGTTGAGGGGATTACTGTTGCTTATTCACACGAATATAGAGTGGAAGGCTGTTGTAAGTTCTTAGAAAGCATCTTGTCTTTAGAGACGCAATGGGCGTAGGTGGACACGCGCAAACATGTAATCGCAAACACGATCTAACACGTAAGAGACAACCAAATCGAAGGCTACAGTTGTGAGTAGAACATTTTGGAATTCGCTTGTGAACGTGACCAACGAGAATTGTTCTCGCAATTCGGGAGCCCAATTCTTGATACACGCTACAATAAATAGCACGGAGCCGACAAAACTGTAGAGCAACGGACGATTGCCGCTCAAGTTTTGCATGAACGGATGGCCTTTGTAGTTGACAATGAATGTTGAAATTTGCAGCGATAACCAGATAATATACACTGTACTGTTGACAAGTGATGGTTTAAACTCAGTAGTGGTCTTTTCTAGAATTTCCTCCGTTGTTAGAGAGTGGTTTGATAACAAACCGTCTGTAGCGTTAAGCAATTGAGTTGTCACTTTACCGCCATTCGTGGCGGCATTGTTTGAAGTCGCTGGCGACTCTAACGCTAGTGTGGTATTGGTGACAGACAATTGGGGCGCGAGGCCGGCCTCAACGGACTTAGCGTATTCGTATAGGTAAACAAGTGAGCCAAAATGAACGAGAAACTGCGACAACACTGTCAACAAAGTATATGCATTGAATATGTTTGGCAACGGACGCTGCTGATGCAATTTCGCCAGAGGCTTCGAGCGTGTGATAAACAAAAAGCATGCCGTCGACAATAAGCCTTGAAGTGTGACTTGCCCGTCGCTAAACTTAATGCCATCCAAATACATGACACTGTGACAATATGCCGACATCAGAGCATTCAATGCAAGTATCTTGAACATTTGCAGCGTTGTCACGAGCGTACAACGGCCTTGCTTGATGATGTGACATATGCATTGGACAGAAGATAGGCGCGATGTGAATGGAGCCGCAATGCTCGCGTCGCCGAGCTTGACGAGCTGGGCACGATCTTGCTCTTCTAACATTGCCTTGAGTTGACGCTGAGCCTCAAGCACTTTATCGCGACGCTGCATGG
Organism: Fragariocoptes setiger; assembly: GCA_019968535.1. NCBI lineage: Eukaryota > Metazoa > Arthropoda > Arachnida > Trombidiformes > Phytoptidae > Fragariocoptes > Fragariocoptes setiger. Next base: position 6,139 of record JAIFTH010000264.1, read on the forward strand.
CGAGCATTTCGCGTTCGGTGAGTCTGGTAGCGAGGCCTCGAGCATTGCCGCCAGAACCGTTGGCCATTTTGCTGGTTAATGATGCTCGTTGCTGTTGAAGTCCCACGGGCGATATTGCTGTTGGAGGCAAGATTTTCAAATTGTTGCCTTTAGAACGACTGTTGTTGCTGCTGTTGATGGCGCTGTTATTGCTGTTGCTGTTATTCTCTCTATTAATGGGCGACGAACATGTAGTCGTCTGTCCAGACGAAGATGTCGAGCCTGAAGACACACTTGGGCTAGAGGTGGACAATAACGCCACACCGACGTGGGCATGTTTCAAGGCACCAACATCGTTGGTGCCATCTCCACACATGAGAACATGGTGTCCAGCACCTTTGAGGCTTGTAACAATGGTCTCTTTTTGTTTGGGTGACACCCGCGCGAATACTTTGATCGTTTGGATGAGTTTGGAAGCAAATGAAGCGTGCATCTCACAAATAAACGAAAGAGCATCACCTGTCAGACACAAATCGTGCTCACTAATCAATCGTTTCAATTCCGTTACGCAAGGTTTGAAAGGCACAACAGTCGATTCATCAATAGATGTCCATTGCCACAAACTATCTTTGAATTCATCGATCTGTTTAGTCTCTCTTTCATCGTTTTGTTCGTCCGTACACTCTTCCTTGTTTTTCTCTTGTTTGGTCGAATAGTCTCTACCAACAAAGTTTGTCCTGGCTTTGGTAGTGGTCAAGATAAGTGTAGGTTTCGTGATGAACTCTAAAGAGGCCGCTACGTGGCAAGCCGTCAACGGAGCGTCACCGGTAATCATCATTAAGCGATGCCCCGAATGCAGTAGCTCCAAACTCACGGCGCGTGAGTCTTCTTTCAGGGGGCATGTAATTAACACAAAGCCACAGAACTCAAGCGACCTTTCAATATCGTATCGAGTCAATTCACGTACTTGTGCATCACTTAGATGGCCTAGGTTGCGACGAGCTAGCGCTAGCACACGTGCACCTAAGCGTGACATCTCCATGTAAGTGGAATTGTAATGAGCAGGTGCGTTCACAAGCATTGGTTTGATGACTTCAGGTGCACCTTTAACACAGCAAACATATGTATCGGGCCCAGTTCCATTGGCAGCTCTTGTGCTAGCCATAACAGACATACGCTTCAGTGTACTGTTAAAGTGAAATCGTTGAACTATTTTAAGAGGTTGACTGGGGTGCTGCTGGCGCGAAGCAGCGCGTCTTGGTGCAACCGTACCTGACTTGGTATAGTTCCAATCGATAGCCTCTAGTATCTTCTTCTCGAGAGGATCACCTACTAGACCATCATCTAGATGAGCCAATGAATGGCATGTAGCCAACACTTGCAGTGTTTCAACTGGGCTGGCATTCAAAGGGCGAACGCCATGACAGTCTTTGATAGATCTGACTTGTTTACCATCGATGAGGTTCTTCTTGCTGCTGCTATCCTCGTTCGTTGTTGGTTCATCCTTTTCATGGTGAAATTCTTCTCCTGGTTGACGCTTATTTGTGTCGTTTGATGCTGGCAAGCCAGCAATACCCTCTATGAGTAGATCATCGCTCGTTAATGTTCCTGTCTTATCGAAGCAACAGTATTCCACTTTTCCAGCAAACGGTATCCTAAATGGCTCGGTGCAATAAATGAACAGTTTAGATAACGTTATTATGGACTGATTCACTGCCAAACTCAGCTCAATTGGTAATTCGGGCGGAACCACTGATGTAATGATGACTGTGCACTCAAAGAATAAACGGTATCGTGAACGGGTACCATCCAAAGAACCTCTGGTCCAAACATAAACGGCAGCAGCAATCGCAAACACTAATAAGAACAATATGAAACAGAAAGTTTCGAAATTATTCGCTGTGACGCGCTTCACGCCGAACAATATTGTACGTAATAGTTTACCCTGTGCAGTTTGAAATCCCGTACGCATCACGTAACCGATACAACCTTGATCTTTTGAATGCTGGGGCGTGTGTTGCAGAACTCTAGTTCCACCAAAGAGTACGTGCAATTTACCGTGCACGTTTAAGTCGAATCGTTGCTTGACATCTTCGAGAGCGTCAATTGGTTCTTTCATCTGCGGTACTGATTCGCCGGTTAATGTGGATTCATCTACAATACATGAACCGCGCAACAGAATTATATCACATGGAACATTGTGTTCTGTGCTACGTTGAATGCACACCAAATCACCTTGTACAAGTTGGTCGGATTTAACGTAACGCCATTTACGCTGTCGAAACACACTAATGGAATGAGGTCTGTTACCCATTCGGCGAATCTCTTGCATGTTGCGCATTTGATGTTTTACCAACATTATCTCAAATGTAACCAACATCAGTAGTGTAAATAGAGCATAATACCAGTATTCATCCATGCACCAAAGCCCGACGCAGAATACTTGAAACACGAAAAAAGGTGCTAACGCTCGCTCTTTGAACAATTCACCAAACTCCGGCACGACCATCTCCATTTCGTTGCGTCCATACAATCGTTTGATGTGCTGGAGTTCACTCGGATCATCATAACCCTTACATTGTTTATAATATTCGAGTTCATGATTGCACTCAAACTCGAGCGCTTCGAAGTGCTGCCGTTCATCTGAATATACATATTTGGTCTTTTGGAAAATGAACCATAGTTTGGACAGCTTTGTATGATTATCTCTATTCAATTTTAGCAGTTCTGTTGAGCCATTGTTGGGTGTAGGCCTCACTTTGACATATTGGGCTTGATACGGATCGGATATGCGATTGTAACATAGAAAACACTTGACGTCAATTGACCAGTATGTGAATAGAAACACTATAATTTGTGACGCAACAACTATAGCCACCGCAATGAGCCAATCCTCTGTGTTTGTGGTACTAACGGTGCTGACATTTGCGTTGAATAAATAATAGACGATCGCTTGGAGAATCGCAAACGGAAATAGGTATCCATGTAACAACAATGGACGAGCTGTGAATGTGGAGACATCTTCCACAAGATCATCGATGTTACCCATGATATTGTAAGAGTTGACAAAGGTCAAGTATGGCTGATTGGCATTCCAAACTCTGTGGTAAAAGGTGAATCAATGACGGGAATAATTAAATTAACTATTTTCAATTCTAAATCTAAGAGAGTGATTATGTTCTTCTGCAAATCCATTCTTTTGGACGATTCTCTTGTTTTCGAAGAGCGGCACAGGCAAAACTCGTGGCAGACATCAGCTGAGAAGTTCGCTGACAAATTCTGCAGGATGAATATCCGCCTGCTAGATTGCACTGCACCTCGCACAACCGAGATGTGCTGATGTTCCATCATGTCGAGTCGACATCGTGTACGTTCATTCACCGTCCCTGATTCTCCGGAACTGATTGATACTTCTACACAATCTATTATTAGAGAATAGTGTGTCGGTGAAGTTTAATATGTAAAATTTTAAGGAAAACGTCCTTCGATCACCAATATCGCGTGAGCTGTTTACATGCATCGGCCGCCGCCACAACAAAATTCTGGACATACGAGTCAGTATCGTCCCCGGCAATATCAGAGGCGTCCCAGATTCTATCCGCCGCGATCCCGTACACCAGGTTCTCAGCAACCACATACACCTTATCAGCCTCATCATGTCTCCCCATCAGTAAATCGGCCTGAATTTGTAGAGCATCGACACCTCGATACTAATTCATTCGAGTGTATGATATGTTGTGAATACATAAACTTAAGTCCCAGGGTACAATCCATTGCGCCCGTTTGGAGTTGTGAGCGTTGTTACAACATCTTCCACTTGAAATGTGCCAAAGAATGGTGCAAGAAATCTCTCCAAGATAGAAATGCCGCTCTCAACCAGACGCAAGAGGTGAATCAACCTCACGGGACTAACCACCACCGTCAAGAGTCAAATCGCTATGCCAGTCAGCGCATGCAAACTGTCGAATGGGCCTGCCCAGCATGCCGTGGAATTCTCACCGAGATACCGGTGTACAAATGCTGGTGCGGAAAGATGAGAAACCCTGAATACCAACGTTATCTAGCGCCCCATTCATGTGGAGAAGTATGTTCACGTAAAAGACCAGACTCAGATTGTCCACACACGTGGTAAGTTTTCCTAACTGCTACATGTAGTTGACAGAAAGTCAGTTATTTAACATAAGTTTTACTGTTTTGTATTCCCAGCAACATCATTTGTCACCCAAATCGGTGTGCCCCATGTCCTTTGACCAGTCGCAAAAGTTGCCCTTGCGGTAAAAAAACACAAGAAATGCGTTGTTCAGAACCTATTGGAACTTGCGAAGGAATCTGTGATAAATTATTGGCTTGTAATCAACATCGATGCACCAAAGTGTGTCACACTGGTGCTTGTGGCGAATGCCAGGAGAGCCTGGAAGTAAAGTGTCATTGTGGTACACAAACCAAAACCTATAACTGCGCGCAACTTGCCACTGATCCAAGCGGACGAAAATCAAAACTCAAGCCCTTCTCATGTGAAAATATCTGCAACATAAAATTAGATTGTGGTCAGCACAGTTGTCAGAAAATATGTCACCCAGGACCATGTCCTACTTGCCCCTTATCTAATGACAACGTCACCACATGCCCTTGCGGATCAAGGACCTTAGATAAAAGCCAATTGGATCAACGACAATCATGTTTAGACCCAATACCTTGCTGCAAGAATGGACGCTGTAACGAGCTTCTAACTTGCGGGGGGCAAACTGCCGATCAGCGTCATAAGTGTCAGGCTAACTGTCATAATGGGGAGTGTCCTGTTTGTCCTTTGAAAACAGTTCTTCGCTGTGAGTGCAAATCAAATACAAAGACTATTCTGTGCTCAGAGTTACTCCCTCCAAGAACTCTATCCGGATTAACACTGATCCAACACACGCCTGGTGGACCGATAGTTTTTAAATGCACTGTCAAGTGCAACAAGACTCTCAATTGTGGGAAGCACCGATGTCAAAGAATGTGTTGCACATCTAAATTTTGCGAGACTAAAAACTCGGAGGTTTCAAGTTACAACCATCAATGTGATAAGGTTTGTGGTAGGAAATTGGAATGTGGGAGACATGTGTGCCAAGAATTATGTCACTCGGGTTCTTGTGGAGATTGTCCCAACATCGGTTGGGAAGAACTCAGGTGTCATTGCGGCTCTTCAGTCTTATATCCGCCCATACCCTGTGGCACACTACCTCCGGCATGTAATTGTCGATGCGTTCGTCGCCACACGTGTTCACATCCGGTTAATCACGAGTGCCACAGTGAGAATACGTGTCCACCGTGTACACACTTTGTAACACGTCGATGCTATTGTGGTGCGGAAGCTAAAGATTCCGTCTTCTGTTATGCTCCTGGCTATTCTTGTGGAAAGAGCTGTAAGAAGTTTTTACCTTGTGGTGTGCACACCTGCCAACTCGTATGTCACGAGGGTGATTGCATAAAGGCCAAAGATTCTTTCGTTTGCCGTTCATTGTGTCCCGTTAAACGCTACAGTTGTGGTCATCCTTGCAACCTTCAATGCCACGGGAAATCATCTTGTCCCTTCAGTGAGTGCAAACGGCTTGTTGATGTCACTTGCCCTTGCGGACTCAGGAAGGAACAAATGGAATGTTTTCTTGTAACACGTGATCTTGATAATCGAGCGAAAATGGCTGCGCTTAGTATGGCTCAACGCAATCAGGACATTGTCATCAATCTGAAGCACTCTACTGAGGCTACAAGTCCAAATCGCGATGATACAGTTCGTTTGGAGTGTGATGAGGCATGTGCCAAACTGAAGCGCCAAAGAGAACTTGCTGATGCATTCGGCATAACTAATCCTGATTTGGAGACCATGGCACAATCAACATCAACGCAGACAACAATTGATGAATCTTTGAAGGAGCTTGTGTCACATGATTACAAATTTGCATCTGAAACATTTCGCAGCTTGGTGCGTTTCGTCCAAACTGCGAAGGAGTCAAATAAAAGATTCCTATTCTTAAAGTTTCCTCCCGCCAATCGATGCCGACGTGATATCATTGAGGAGTTAGCATCCCATTTCGCCTGTACAGCTGAAAGCCACGATGAAGAGCCATTTCGGCATGTAGTCGTACGAGCTTATAAAAGCAAAAGCTCTATCCCAGAGTTCACTATTGAGCAATTGGCACCGTCGAAACAATAATGATAATAAAATCTACCGTGTAAGCCCCTCACGTATCTTAGTGTCAAAAATCGACTCTCTGACAGTTCTTATGAATTAAAGAGCTTTAAATTGCGCGCTCCAACTTGCATTTCGTCGAAATCGAATACCATGTCTCTGTGTGAAAATAAATATCTTAGTCTGCTGGTCATTCAGTTGATAAACATAGTAAATAGGCAAACTATATTATTATTAATATCGTTATCATTTAAGACAATGGCCGCTCGCTATTTTCAGGAGTCTGAGTCATCCATAAAACCCGGCCAAGTGAGCCAAGAATTAAGGAGGGCTATCGGACTTAGAGATAATCAACTTCCAATGTGGATTTATCGAATGAGAGCACTCGGCTATCCGCCTGGATGGCTCAAGAAAGCAAAAGTTTCATCTCTCGAATTATTCGATGACACTGGAAAGAGAAAGGCCGAAGATACACCCACAACCTATGATCCCGAAAAATTTATAGTTTATCCAGGTTTTAATGCGCCAGTTCCACCCGGCATTGTGGACGCATTTCATGAGCACAATATGCCACCGATGTTGCCGCATCAGCAATTAGATTACGCTCGAAAGCACATGGATCTCTCAGAGCCACTCAGGCCCCCCAAACGACGCCGCACTGATCACGAAAAAGAAGAAGGCGAGGCAGATTCCGATTCCGATGAGGACCATGGAGAAGGGCTTACTTATGACAGCGAAGCGGAATCGGTAGATGAAACGTCGGGCGAAGTCGCTGAAGTCCAAGAAGTGAATACTGATGACGAAGACGACGACGATAGCGTTGTAGAATTAATTCAAAGCGGAAAACTTCCCACAAAAAACAGTTGTGATCCATCTGAGTCCAAAGAAGAAGAAAGCTCAGAAAAGAAAGAGGAAACTCATATCAAGAATCTAGATAGGGAAGCGGCCAAAACGAGTGAAGCGAGCGACGATAACGACGAATCCAACCAAGAAGATAATGACGGCAATGAGACCAAACTCAATGAAACGAAGGACACGTCTATTCAGCTCAAGATCATCAGCGCGGGAAGTCCTCTGCCAAAGTCATGTTCCAAGCCACGTTTGGAAAAGTTTTCAGAGGGAATGAGTGAATTATTATACTTTCAAAACCTGCCAGAGAGTACAGGGATGTTTGACCGCATGAGAAACGTACTGAAACGTGTGCGCCAGCATCTTGTAAAACGTTGATATTCCTATGAATTTGGTTTTGATCCTGTATTTATTCGTGTATAAGCAGCGTAATCATAATGAACGCGTCTATGTTCGTGCACATTGAAAGGCACCAACAAGAGCCGACATGTAGATTCTTTCTGAGCCGCCTACGTTGAGATGAAACTCGATATCGGCTAGGCGTGAGTAAATATTCATTTTAGCCTTGTCGGATAAGGCTATTCGATCTTCGCCGATATACTTGGCAATTTCACTTATGATATCTTGCAAAGCAAGACCATTTTCTACCTTGATGTCCTGAAGAGTACGATAGGCTTGTTTGAAATTGGTCTTGACAAGAGCACGTACCATCCTCTCGATATCCTCTTTAAGCGGGTGACCACAACACTGATATATTTTTGTTTCATCGATTACCTCGTCACGGAATGTCATGTTGGCAGCTTGTAACAAGTTCACGACTCGTCGCATGTCACCCTCGGCCATCTCAAGTATAGCTCGGCGACCGTCATGTGTGATATTCAAACCTTCAGCTTTAACAATGAGCTCCATACGAGGCATGATTTGCGACGGTTCAAGAGGCCCAAATCTAAACCTAGTGCAACGTGACTGGATAGCCGGTATGATTTTGAGCATGTAGTTTGAGATGAGACAGAACCGGGCATTATCGGTATATTTTTCCATAATGCGACGTAGTGCATTTTGTGCATCGTTGGTCATTTGATCTGCCTCGTCTAAAATGATCAATTTGAATGGAATCTTCGAGGCCACACTGCGAGAGCTAGCGAAGTTGAGAATAGGACCACGAATGATACCGATGCCACGATCGTCAGAGGCATTCATCTCGAGCACCATTTGGCCAAAATGTTGTGGCTCATACAATCGACGTGCACATGCTAGAATCGTAGATGTCTTTCCGGTACCTGGAGGTCCATAAAACAGGAGATGTGGCAAACTTTGATCGCGTATGAACTTTTCCAGGGTACGTCGTATATCCTCATGTGAAGACAAATCCTCCAAAGTCTGGGGACGATATTTTTCTATCCATGGCATTTCACCCATTGTGGCTAGTGCGAGATTGATTACCTGTTTCAAATGATATAATATGAAATGTAAAATTTTAGGAAATTGATTCCGGTGAACAACAACAATAAAAGAGAAATGCCACGAGATAAAAGGGTGACAGGATTCCAGTTGGTTTGAAAAAAGAGAAAAGCACATATGATTGTGGCTTTCAGCAGTGCATTTTTCGACTCGTGCTGGTCATTCGCTCAAACGTGAGGCTCAACAGCTTGTTCTGCAGATGCAGAAAATCATTGGCAGACGAAACGCGCATGCATTTCGATTTTTTCCTATATATTTTTTTGGCAAAGAATCTTTTTCTCGCATCAGAATCAAGCGTATTGATTTCTTTTTTAGAACGACTCATGAATCATTTGCACCTCTTATTCAGATCAAATCTAGATAGTGTCTAATCTTGGTAAGAATGACAACGGAAATTTATGAAGAGTGTTATTATGAGTCGGCTCACCAACCTTGGTTCTTCAAGGACTCAGTTTTGTTTAAACTAATATGAAATGAATATCTTTTCTCTCGAGAACACAAATACAATATGTTGCATTACAACACTTAGAATATGCCGGGATTTACATTACCCAAATTGATAATGACGTCAATCACAATATCACAAAAATGTCCTGAGGATATGACACGAGTCTCTGATGTACTATATGGTTTATTTCTATAGTGGCTAAAACCAGCAACGTGTATACACTGCCATGCCCGTTCATGTATCATCTGAGGTTTGAAAGATGCAACACTATATATATCTTCAATGGACTATCTATACGGGCACAAGTAAAAGATTTGGCATATGCCGAGATGTTTGAATTGCAACGACAAAAATGGCCAACTGCAATTAGTTAGCACGTAGTCGGAAATCGATTCGCTGTTTTCGATTGATTGCTACATTGCGAACAACAAATTGTCAACCAACAACAACTAATGATGATTGTCGTTTATTATCGTTTGTCAAGCCAAGTCACCCATGCCATGATTGATTGATTGGTTGACGGAGGTCGTGTGACTAGACAACTACGGCGACAAATCTTAAATTAGCAACAGCTGAGCTTTTTGATATCGGTCAAATCATTTGTTATGGTCTTGTTTGTGAACAAGCAAAAGACGACGACAACGACCATAAGACAGTGTCGTTTGAGTGTAAGCTTTGATCGCACCGGCGCATCAGTCGGCATTTTTGTGTGTGTGAGTTTGTATTTGCACACTGGTCGCTATTAAGACATTAATAGTAACAACAACTAAAACATGTCGACACCAATCAGCGTCATGCTAACGAACGAGAGAACCGGCAGCAACAACAATGACAGTTGCAGCCACAAAAACAAAGGACAGCAGCATCTATTTCGCGCGTGTTCAAACACACGCTCTTACAATTGAAACAAAAGGCAAGTACACGAGAAGATTGAAGTAGAAAAAGAAGATAGGAACATCAATAACAGGGAAGCGAGGATAGCGGGACATGAGAGAGTAGACAAGCACCAATAAGCATGAGAGACACGAGATGGGATGAGATTTGACGAGGTCGCCCACGCCTACAATAATAAATTGACGCCGATCAAGTTGCTCACCGATCAATGTCGATATCAAAGCGAGCAAACGAACGAAGAAGAATAAGGAGAAGAATAAGTCGCCAACAACAGCAACGACAATTACAATAATATTCAGCAATAGGCGCGCGACAAATGAGCAGAGCCACCAAAGCAACAGGTTGTGCGAAGAGCTGCACGTGCAAACGATTGTGTCGCCGCTAGCACAAAGCTGAGATGTTAGCCAAATGCTCAGGGTCCGTCAAAATTAATCTCATCTCATTTCATTCTCGTCGGATTGAATTGAATAGCATTTTCATTTTATCGCCAAAACGTACAGACAACATGATGTGAATTGTACTACGTGTATGACGTGATCCACTGAGTTTTGGAGACGCGGTTCTGCTTCAATTCAAACTGGATCGAATTCTATTGACATCAGTATTGAATAGCAGCATCCAAGAATGCCGATGACCAGCGAGGCTTTTTATTCAGCAGCAAACTTTTCTCAATAGAATTGGAAATCAAAATCAAATACCAAAATATTTCGATACGACCAATGGTCCAACAGTCTGATTAGAGTTAGAGACTTCGTTGCACTGTTTGTGTGCTTCATTAATGTGTTTAATTTTATTATCATAGCCTCGATTTTGCATACATCGATGGTGGGCGAATTTACGGAGGCGAAACATTCAAGAACAGAGAGAAATAGAGGCAACAGAGGAAGAAATGAATCAAATCGAATGTGAATTGAATCAAATTTGAGAATCAAGCAGCAGCAGAGGAATGCCGACAACACGAACAGTGCGAGATTCTTCGCATGCACAACATTAATTTGCATAAGTATTTATTTTATCGCTCGTTTTTTTCGTTTGTCGATTCAACGAAGCAACTTTCAGGCGATCGAATTTTTGTTCGTTTTCTCTTTTTCCTCAGTTTTCTCGTCTCGTTATATTTTCCTTTTTTGCATCCAACGTTGAGGTAACTGTGAGCTTGTTTTAGTCTTCTTATTTGTTGCTGCTTTTTGTCGTCATTACCCTCACAACGAATTCGTTAATATTATAGTTGTCTTGTTTGACTGTTGCACGATCGTTGGGCGTATGTCCAGCATGATATGTGTGTTACAAGATGATGCTTCTATTATTAAGACGAAAACGAAGACGATCATGATGACGGTATGTTGTTGCGTTTGCTTGATAATACTCCTCAGTGAGACACAGACGTTTTGACGTCTTATCTCGTTTTGCCTTGTCATCAGATACTTTGTTCATTGACGTCTCGCAGACGAACCTGTACACTAGTACACCGATCTTGGAGTGACACAAGCACACATACATGGCACTTGTACATCTGTGTTTGAAAACGAAATGCTTGACAATGAGACAAACATTCAACATGACAAGTATTTTATAGCCTTGTGGCGTTCGGATCTGGCTTGCTCGTAGTTGAATTTAACTGCCTCCAGTTTGCGGCACACATAGTTCAAATAATGATAATCATAACGAGCCATGCAGGCAGACTGAATAACTGGCCAGTGCAACGGTTACTGAGTACGCAATGCAGAGAATTCCATTCTGAGGGGCCAAAAAACGATAACATTGTAGAGCTGAACTGACGCCAAAGCTTTTTCTATTTATGTTCATCCGCAGTTTGTCAGCAGTTCGTGACTTGTTCTCAATCGACAAAGCAAATTCAGCATCAACAGCCAAACTACAACTCCTTTATAGGACAGTGTTTTTTGTAAGCGCACACAAAAAAAACTGTGTGGGCGTCCACGACACCAGGAATCGAAATGAAACTCATCGCTTGTCGCACACAATTTATAACTAACAGAATATGTCACAGTCATTTAATATTTGCATCGAATATTAGACAATTCAATCAACTGACCTTTTACAAGTCGGTGGCAAATTTTGTGCCAATTTTCGATATAGTTCTTTTTGATTGTGTGAGCATTACTGATTTGCTGCAATCGTCGATAACATGTTGATGAATTGAACTGGATTGTTGTCAAACTACTAGCGTATTGATTGCAATTTGCAATCAAATGAGACAAATTTTCACAAATAACACAAATAACAAATCCATTTGTTCAGTTGCTACGTGCTTGTGTGTGTGTGTGTGTGAACAATTGTGCACAAGTGAATCTGACAAATAAGATCGTGAGCAATAAGTGGCGCCATAAAATAAGTACGTGCATGGGTTGAACGCACCGGTAGCCAAATGAATTGGCACCACTGATAACGGTGAATCCATTTGATGTGTTGCTCGTAAAGGTGCAATTACGAGCGCACCAACGAACGGATGGACGGATGGACAAACAGACAGGCAGGCAAACATTTGAATATACAACAAGTCTAATCAGTGCGCGGACAGTAGGTCAGTGTTGGCGATCGATTTGATGCACGAATTGATGCGATTCAAATCAGACACTTCGATTGAAGTGTGGCAAACTAACGTTAAATTTCTTTCTCTATTTCTCTTTATTTCGTTTCCATGCATGTTCGTATTTTATGCTTTGGTTGCAGTTTGGCGTTGAAACTAATCACGACAGGGACTCAGTAACACTTGAACGTCAATCGATAGTTTCAAATGTTCAGACTAAACTGAATCACCACGTAAATGCACGCAAGCTTACAGGACAACGATGACGATGACAGCAGCGACGACGAAAGAAGCTGTAATGTGCACGAGCTGCTGCAACGATCGGTAAACAATTCAGCGCTCTGATTGTGCCATAAATGTTTATTTATAGTGACACTTGTCACGAAATCTATTCGACAATTGCACCATTCAGTGGACTGGCACCTGGCGCGCGGTTGATGCTGTGATACAATTGTCATTATTTGAATCCTCGTTGTGTGGCTCATCGTGGCATATCATGCGTAATGTGATATACGGATCTCGCTAACAGAAAATCTCTCTCTCCCTCTGAGCGCGTCCGCGTGCAGCTATACTCGGTAAGTCGATTGAGACAATTATAGGTCGCTGAAGTACTTGTGGTTACACACAGCGTTGCGACAGACTCTTCGTCTGAGTCGTCGACGATACTCTTGTTAATGCAGCAACCAACAACAACCGCTCGAGCATTAGTTCAATGTTGTTGCTGTGTTTGTTTAGCTCTCTCACACCAGCGGCGGCAAGAGTGCAAGTGGCTCGATGCTAAAGACAACGAGTTTGAGTTGCTGTTGATATTCACAACAACAACAACAACAGCAAGTGTAATCACCAATACTAACAACAGTTGTATGACTGCGACTGTGATTGCAACTAATACGACTGCTAGTGTGTGAAACTTTTGTTCTTTGTTATTGAATACTTTGTTCCTTTCTATTGTTTTTGACTTTGCTTCGATTGTCTGCTTTTTTCTATCGTTCGTTCGTTTAGATCTCACAACGTCAAATGTTCGTCTGGAGTTGAGTTTGTATCAGCAGCAACAGCAACAACAGCAGCTCAATGGCTATAATGAAAGATTCCTTTGTGTAAGCCTGTATTTTACGTACACTGTGTATATCATACCATACGATACGACATGTTTGCACAAGTGCAGCGATGAAGAATGGTAAACAAATACAAATTCATCTGTTCAAGTTTAGCAAACTTTCGACGAAAGCAACAGCAACAACAAGTGTTTTTTGCTTGTTCTACTGCTTATATCTTCGGAGTTAGAAGCAGAGTTACAGCTCGACGCATAGCTAAACTATGACGCTTAACTAGCGCTGCTGTTTCCACTTGCTTAATATTAGCTAGCTGCGCGCTGAAAGTTTACTTGACTCTCGTCGGTTCATCGACAAGTATCGACGATGCAACGATTCGCAGTGGCAGCCATTGGCGGCAGCATTGATAGAGACAGCAGCCACAGTCGTCGAAGTTGCTGCAACTGCAGCAAGAGCAGGAGCAGCCACTGTCGAGGTCTTGGATTGCTCGCATTGTGTGCTTGTGAGCATTGTTTTCTTTCTTTTCCTTTTATGATGGTTGCTAACCAGCTCGTTGTTGCTGTTCCATTGTTGGTTGTCAAGCTAGCCCACTAGTCAGCCAACCAACGTGCCAGCAGATCGGCTCAGATCGAGCACACTTACACACACACATTGGTTAGTCGGCTCAACTGATAAGTCAGTGAGGCATCCATCTCTTGATCGCTCAATCGCTCAATGTGTATGTAGTGTGCCAAAGCGAGAGTTAGTGATGTCTCATTTGTACTGTTGTAGGATCGGATCAGGTGCTTGTTAGTGTGCCCTATAAGTCGCACTTGCTTACAACACGTCGAGCAACATACACAGAAAAGATAGCACAGAGCACAGAAAAGATAGAGATTCGAACAAGCATTGTGTACTTTGGTTCAATGTGAGCACATTGAATAACGTTAAGCCGGTTGCGTTCAGCACAATATGCACAATATCTAGTGTTGCCATACGCACGCTGCAATATAGGTCCGCTCTTGCAAGCCAGTCAGCGAGCCAGCCATCATAGAGTCGCTGTTTTTCGTAGCCTCGCTTTCAGTCTAAACTCTTGTGAAGTGGCGCCATAGCAAGTATGCTTGCCATCTAGCTCTCATTGACACTGTGTGATGCCGCTATGCTTTCAAGCAAAGCAGCAGTCAAAGCCAGAGCGAGTGCGAGAGCAGAAAAATCAGCGCCCAGTTGAGTCTAGCTGTATTTCGACAGAAGTTTAGTCCAACTAAGTCAACTCAAGGCAACGCCACAGCACATCAGCCAACAACTTACAACCCAAAGCAAACTAAGCACGAGATTGAGAACCCAATGCAAGTGCACTGAGAGAAGCGCGCGCGCAAGAGAAGCAGAGAGAGGGAGAGAGAAAGAAAGAGAGGTTCGTCATCGACACGACACTAACTACACGAAACGATACGAGCCGTCGTCGTCGATCCGTCGATCTGTGGGTCGGCTCGCTCGCTTTGATGCCAAGTGCGTGAACGGTTGGCATGCGTGCACTTTGGCTTGGCTCGTTTGTCGTACTCGTCGTCGTCGTCAGCTACGTTCGCTTTGCTGTGCGTTTGTCTACCGCTCGATTCTAACGCACACACACACGCGAACGCACACGCCAAACTTACATACGCTCTTATACAGACGAACTTGCAAGCAACACACGATGGAAGCACACCAACTCCAAACGCTAGCGACCTAGCTATTTCGATCCTGTAGCTACAGTTGCAACAGCTCGTGGTGGTGCCATTTACTATTACACTCGACAGCTCATGATAACTCGCATTGACTTGACTTCGAGCAACCAGCGATCACTTTGATATTTGTACGTGTGTCAGTGTGTTTATGCACGTGATGCGTATGCTTATATTCAATACTCTACTGCACATCATAGCACAGCAAAACGAACTGCAACGCAAAACAAAACAACTCGACGACGACATAAGAGAATCGATCAGTTAGTCATCAAAACTTTTCATTCAAAGCACACGCACGCACTCAGCCATTCGACATTTTGCAATGTCGTGTTCGACCAACACCAGTACAACGACCGCCACACGATTAGTGGCCAAGACACGAACCAAGGATAAATATAGGGTCGTTTACAGTGACACACAACGTATTGAGCTCGAGAATGAATTCCGATGCGCCGCTTACATCACAATACCGCGCAAACAAGAGCTCGCTGGTCAATTGGGTCTATCAGAGCGTCAGGTAAGTTTTCCTTAAAATTTTAAATTTAATATCTCAAATTTTATATCGGATTAGCATGTCAATCGACTTGATAATAACTTTATTTTTTTATTCTATGTCTTAATAACAATCTTGTGCACATCTAAATTAACTTCCACACCAATGCCATCTATCTATAACAATAACAAACTATCTACGAACCAGATCAAGATTTGGTTCCAGAATCGACGTGCCAAGGAACGTAAGCAAGTCAAACGTAGTGTAGTACCAAATAATAACAATAATAGTAATACAACCACGACGCGTTGTCACAACCACCACAACGCCAGTAATCATCACCATCAACAACAACAACAACAACAGCACTATCATCTTGAGCTCGATCATATGACATCGAACAACAGCAGTAGTAGTAGCTGTAATTCCAACATCAAAACCAATCATAATGTCAACATTAAACAAGATATAAGATCAATTATTCATGGCTCTAATGGCACAACACTAGTAACTTCACCGACAACGCCAACAACTGTAACATCGATCACACCAACCACCGCAACAACGACAACACTGGCAAATTTAAATATCGAACTACATCAACATCTCACGTCAATAGAGCAAGATATGAAATTAAAGTTAGACGACACAACAACGAGAAAGTCAACGTGCGACACAAACAGTGGCGGTTTATTATGTGGCACTACACCGACCTCATCATCGTCAGCATCAAGTTGGTCTACAACTGCCACTGGTCATTTGGGCAACGACAATACAACATCAACAACAATCAACAACAACAACGACGACGACGCTGCTGCCGACCTCAATTACCTCGCACCTGTTGTCCATGAGTCGCTGAATGCACACGATCAACATATGCACTTGTTGAATTGTCAAAATCATCATATGGACCAAAGCCAGCAACTTGGACATCACCATCATCATCATCACAATCAACAGCAGCAGCAACAGCCGCCACATCAACAACCGCAAGAGTCAATGCACCATCAGCAACACAATTTCTACAACCATGCGTATCATCAGCATCAACAATTGCATCAGCATCAAACAACAATGGTGACGGCGACGCAATCTTTTGGTCACCAGCATCATCTTCACCATCATCATCATCAGCAGCAACAGCACAATCATTCTCACACTTTGATGAGCGCAACGATGAAAACGGCGCCGGCCACAACTTTGTCCGCGGCGGCCGCGTATCACACGGCAGCGGCTGCAGTCGCCACAGTTCATTCGGCTGGAATGGTCATGTCGGGCCAGGGTCCCGGTTTAGGGGGTTCGAGCTCGGGGGGCTCGGGTCCGTTGAGTCCAAGTCCGACGACGCCGTCGAGCTACTATCCTCATCCTCATCATCATCACCATCATTTTGACCCGCACGCCGATTACGCCCACCATCGGCCGCCGTATGTTGTGTGAGATCACATTCGAACCTTAGAATGGCCGCCACGCCAGTCAATTGATTGAGTTCTGATGTATGGGATGTATGAGATTGAATGTAATAATCATGATAAAAAAGATACAGTTGTGTTAGCATATTATAACTCGCACATACACTGTCCTGGACAGACACACATACACGGACAAATATAATTGTAAGCGTGAAAATAAATTGAGTTTATATCAATCGCTGGTCGAGGGTAATACGTACGCTCGCCAAGTGGGTGCATGGAAGAGAATATTTTGACGTCTCCATTTGAAGATTTGACACTGTGTATTAAATGCGCGTACCGCTTTCGCAATTGCACATTGGTCGAACGGAACAGCTTGTCTGATATCATTAGTGTTTCAATCGCTTCATAATGATTTGCTGCTTCAACATCACGCAAACCGTAGGCAGCTTTGTTAGGCTCATTCGCCAACAGATCGTGAAATTTATTCCAGATCTTAACTTCATCGATTGCTTTCGTGTCTTCCAATTTTGATTGTATTACTGGATCGCTAAGAACTTCACGAATAGAGTGCTTGAAGCCTGTTGACGAGTGGGAGGCCATAAATTTCTGCCTATTGTCGAGCAAAACTTTCATATCTTGCTTTGTGGCTTCACGCCACATATGCTCAAGGAATTGGTCTTTCACAAAACCGGGAGACGCGACAATCACACATTTGACCACTGCGAAATTGATATTCTTAATGATAGCTTGTATGATATTGTCGTAAAATTTCTCCAACCCTTTATCGTGTTGTGAGCAGAAATTTTTCCTCTTACGCGGTATGTTAACTTCAATTTTAGCCCGTTGTATTGTCATTGTGTTGGTGATCAAACACACAAATGCCAATCCTTCTTGCATGATCACCACGGCCAACTCTGAATTTTGTGCTGGATCGCAAGCGTGATACAATTGATTCAACGCCATACTATCCCAACAGGGTTTAGTCAAAAAGAATCGCTTATTCAATTCAAGATCCAAAGTGTGATATTGTCCTACCTTGACGTGCTTATTTTCTTCAATATTTTTGCCCTTAACTTTGACAACATTGCCTTCTGCATCGTAGTCGATTTTTTCCGCCGACAGTGTCAATGTTACTTTGACCCGTTGGGCTGTCGAGCTCGTGGCACTTTCATTTATCACTTTGCGCATGGTCGGTGCACGAATCTGATCCCCTGGTTGGATTAAGTTGTATATTTGCCAAAGATCATCGGCTTCTTCAGGTATCAAACCTACCTTACCTTCGCCGTTTTTATCTATTTGCCTGTGTACAATCTTCATTATCTTATCATTTGGTCTATATCTATTGGAAAGTGTAGCAAGGTTTCGTATTTGATTAATAATTGATAGTCATCTTAATTTTATCGAAAACTGTTCGTTCCATTATTGGATTTCACGAGCATCTTCAGAACATGTGATGTGCTGAATTTGCCAAAAATACAAACATGCGCTTGCGCACTAGCGCTTTTTGCACGTTTTTGTTTGAATATCGCGCTCACACTTTTCCAACACAAAATAGTCATTCAAGAGGCGTTAAATGATAGAAAGATCTGAACTTCAGTTTCTGAAGTGCGTGTGTGTGTTTAATTGGTTGATTCTTGGTGCAGCAGGACTGCTCAGCGCACCGAAGTTATGTTTATCAAGCACCCTACAGCTGATTAGACCTCTCATGTTGATAATTTGAGCCAGATGGTGACGCGGCTCATATTGGTGCACCAATTGCTGTGCGTAATCGAGCAGATGGCGAACGAATAGCTCAAATTGTCAGCTCGTTGCATCCATTGATTGCGTGCGAGCGCATTATCACATTGTCCAACACAATGGAGTTTGCCGAGCTCATTCAAATACCCAAGCTGGACAATGTAACCCTCCATAGGAATTTGCATACACCAATACAGGTCACATTGTGCATTACATGCCATCACTTAATACTATCTTCGCGTTCCAACAACGATGATGAGATATGGGTAGGTGCTTGCAATCAGCTCAACCATTTTTGTCAAACGTCGAAACTTCCCACCGAATTCTAATTCATAAATTCTAACCCATTCAGATACTACATGTTTTAGTCGACAACGTAGAACGACGCATAACAAGCACACAAAATTCGCTCATTCTCAAGTGTAAAGATTTTCGACAGTTACAATTGGACGTGCGTGGTCATGACGAGCTGAACAGTATCGCCAATTCAATAGAATGGTTATCGAACTTAGACGACCCTCGTCTACTGTATCCTTTTTTCTATAGAGCTATGTTTGATATCGTCGAGGACGGCTGGGTAATGTTCCAATTAGATCGAGAGTATAATAAGGTGAGTCTTCTTATACTAGTGATGGTTTACATTTCGATCTAAGCGAAACTCACTTATGATTTATCAAAGCACAACTTTAGACAATCCATAAAACATTAGGAGAAACGTCTTCTCGCCGCCTAATAGAACTGACTTGAAGAGCTCGACGATCAAATATTTTTACTAACATTTTGATTTCATGATTCTCATCTGATCAAAGATCTTCATGCAATCGGGAGATGAATTGCGCATTAGCCATGTAAATAAAGATTACGCCGTTTGTGCAACCTACCCAGAGTTAGTCGTAGTGCCAAAGAGTATTCCCGACGATCATTTGATCAAGTCAGCAAAATTCCGATGTTTGGGTCGATTTCCCGTCCTCAGTTATCTACACAAGCCAAACAAGGTAATTTATCATATACAACACCTCAACGACAACTTTTTGATATCCGAGAGAACATTCAATCTTTTTTCACTAACACTTCAATTGATCATCTCTCATTAGGCTGTGATTTTCCGGTCCGGCCAGCCCATGATTGGGCCAGATAACAAACGATGTAGGGAGGACGAACGTATACTTACAGCAATGATTGGCGCCAAGCGAGGCTACATCATAGAAACACGCACTCTCAATATGGCCCAATTGGCAAAGACCAAAGGTGGTGGGTACGAGCCAGAGGCCCATTATCCATTACTCCGGCGTGTACATCGTCCTATTGATAGGCACCATGTCTTACTGGATTCTTTGACAAAATTAATCGAGGCCTGCAATGATAAAACGCACACCACCGAGCGTTGGTTGTCTCGTCTCGAAGCTTCCGCTTGGCTCAAGCATGTCCAAGATGTGCTCAATTGTGCCTGTTTAGTGGCACAGTGTATCGATCAAGAAAGTGCCTCTGTGTTGGTGCATGGCTCCGAAGGAACCGACACAACTCTTCTGGTTTGCTCCTTGGCTCAGGTCATACTGGATCCCGATTGTCGAACCGTTCATGGATTCGAGGCCCTAGTTGAACGCGAATGGCTACAAGGTGGACATCCGTTTGCGACCAGATGCAAACATTCAGTTTATACACCCGCCAATCAGCGTACGCGCGAACAAAGTCCAGTGTTTTTGTTATTTTTGGATTGTGTACACCAAATTTACGCTCAATTCAAGTGCTCGTTTGAATTCAACCCAAAGTTTCTCATATTGTTGTTCGAGAACGCTTATGGATCTCAGTATGGTACATTCTTAAGCAATAGCGCTAAATTACGACGTGAGCTGTCGTTCCAGACGCGCACAGTATCATTGTGGTCTTATATGAATCGTCCAGAAGTCCTTGAGATGTACCTCAATCCTGTTTATGAGCCCAACAATCAACCAGTGTGGCCCTCTGTGGCCCCGCAAAGTCTCAATTTGTGGATCGACGTGTATCTACGTTGGTCCATGAATGCTATAGAGCGCGACAAAGCCAATCAACGTTTGCATCATATCAAAACTATGCAACGTGAAGCCCGCCAGGAAGTGAATCGTCTACGACGTCGTTTAGAAGAGCTAACTGAACTCCAGGTGTCCCAATAAATAATAATAATGGCTCCACGCGCCCACTTTACGCGAAAACAGCCGTAGCTTCTCAGTTTAGTTATTACTTAATTTTATTATTGTTTAGCCAATTTACTTGTCACATTGGTGAAAATTTCGAATGCAATTGTGATGTAGGTGCAATATTCCAAAATGCTACAAAAATTCGCGATCGAGGTTAAAAGTACAAATACATATAAGCTAAAACTACAATAACCATTATTGCATAGAATCAATTCCAACGCTCGCCGCGTACCGCGACGAAAACATTCACGTTCAGCCCTCAACATGTGATTCCTCGAACTTCATATATTTTTCATATTTATATCAATCTACGCTAAGTATGAGCATTATGAACGACTTTGAACTCATGTTCTGACTATTGCTCTGCCTTTTTCTAGACTTAAAGAAAACGACAAACCGTGAAGCTAGTACAGGCTTGGAAATGGCTGTTTCTCGTAAAACTACTAAATATAGATTCGTTGAATCTGTCACGGAAGATCACCATTCACCCATATTTGGTATACAATTTAATAGGTATATTCGCAAGAAACAATTATTCGCCACGGTTGGATCAAACCGTGTGACCATTTACGAAATCCAAGGTGACCGTATCGTCCCTATGCAAACCTATTGCGATCCTGATCGTAGCGAGAGTTTCTACTGCTGTGATTGGAGTGTCCAAACCCCAACTGATTCCTCATCAACCGACTCTACAGAGAATAATCGAATGCTAACTTCTGTATTGTTAGCGGCGGGTGCCAAAGGTATAATACGAGTGATTTTGCCAGAAACATCTCAATGCGTCAAGTATTTGATCGGTCATGGTTGTGCCATAAATGACCTCAAAGTATCTCCCACCATGAGCGATATAATTTTGTCATCAAGCAAAGATTACTCCCTACGTCTCTGGAATTTCAAGACTTCAACTTGTGTGGCAATCTTCGGCGGTGTCGAGGGACATCGAGATGAAGTATTGTCGTCGGATTTTCACTATACAGGAGAGAAAATCATCAGCTGTGGTATGGACCATTCCCTTAAAATTTGGACATTAGATGAAGAAGTCCAGCAAGCTATTGCAAAAAGTCACGTGTTTCAGGAATCAACATCTAAAGTATCTTTTCCTACCGTCCGAAAACATTTCCCCACATTCACAACACGTGATATACATACGAACTATGTGGATTGTGCCCGTTGGTTAGGTAATTTCATTTTATCTAAATCATGCGAGGATGAAATCGTCTGCTGGAAACCAGGCAAACTTGAGTCGCCAACTGATATCGATATTCCCTCCAAGTATACGACAGATAGTACATGCACTATTCTTGAACGAATGCCTATAAAAGATTGTGAAATTTGGTTCATACGATTCTCCATAGATCCTTACATGCGTGTCTTGGCTTTGGGTAACAAGCATGGTAAAACTTATGTCTATGATATTCAAGCACAAGACAATACAAGGTGAGTTTGTGTTCAATATTTTGTTCACTGTGCTTAATATGTATTATTATGTTTACCAATTAATCTATTTCGTTACTCATATAACAATGCAGGTTCAAATCTCAAGTGTTGTCACACCCTAAATGTACTGCAACCGTGCGTCAAACGTGTTTTAGCGATGATGCCTCGATATTGCTATGCGCTTGTGATGATGGCACTATATGGAGGTGGCAAACGGTAACAGATTGATGTCAAATCATCAATGAGTGGCGTCACAATATCCGGCCAGTGGAGTGTAGCCTCTTTGAAGTTCGAATGATTGTGAATACATATGATCTCTATTGTAGATATAATTCCGTCCTCTTCGGTCTCTTTTTGATTCGATGAGCGCATAGCAGGAAAACATCATTTATGACTACACTAAACATCAAATTCTAAGCTTTGTGTAAAAGTCATAAATGTGTCTTTCAGACACGCAAATAAATGTTCCTTAGTCTTGGCTGTCATGATCAACATGGTATACAAACTCTACTAACTTTTCTTAGCCCATTGTTGTCGTGGGTCTCCCTCTTTTTATTATCTCCACAATTGATGCGATCGGTTCGCACGTGAAGCGCTCACTGAGAGAGGTATTTTTTCCTCTCAACCCTTTTATACCTGGAACGGGTTCAAACATTTGTCATTCTGTTAACAATTTTCTCTTCAATTGTCTAAAGTCTTATGTTTGTCGTTCGTTAACTCTATACGTTCGTTTCATTGGTCGTCTGTTTTTCCGGTTGTGTGTTGTGTGTGCTGCTTCTAATCTTAATGATGGCGATATGATGCTGGCCATCCTGTCATTTAAACCAAGCTAATAGCATATAAGAACCATGAGACAACTGTGTGAGCCACTGAGACGACGAAGCTGATAGACGAAAGTGCAAAGGAAATGATAGCAGAATCCACACACATCATAGATCCAATTAGACATATTATGCTCAACAGGTGCTGTTCGGTGCACCATTACAATGTTGCACATATCTTTTTCTTTCTTTTTCCACAATGGTTATTTGCAACGCTTACTCCTTTTTTATGGAAACACCAATCAGCATCGTTTAGTCAGCGATGGTGCTACAGACAGCCAGTGCGACTATACAGTGATTGCCTTGCCGAACATCATTTAGATGACCGATACACCGACAAATGTATACTGCCGATACTGCTTGCTAGTGAGCGTTAGTTAGAGAATAAGCGAGCGCCTGCCAGGTGTGGTTATGTCTTGCTTCCTCTAGTGCTCTTTTCGAATTTGCACCATCATAGTTTTTGAATTGTCAATGGACAAAAAGCTCATAAATTTGTTTCAAACTCTTTCAGTTTTAGTTTAAAACAAAACAAAACTATGTTCATGGCTTGTTGTAAATATTCACAACAGATGGAAATGCTTTGGATCACAGGTATGATTACATACGTACAAGTGGACTGTCCAGTCGACTGTATGGTCAAACAGTCAGGCCGGAAGGTGTAATGAGCGCGTATCAATAATATGCTACATGTACAAATCAATGCCCAGATTGTCGTGCACGACGATTGGAACTTGCTAATGGGTATATCAAACCAATTGGTAAATGAAAGAGTCACTGTCTCTTGTGGATCAGTATTGGTTGAATACTGTCGCACAAAATCTCTCACTGTATGAATGTGAGCACTGTGTACTGTAGCTCTGGTTTGCATCGAATCATTATCGTCATCGCGACGAACAGAGTCCAACTCAAACAAGCATTTGACAATGAGTCGTTTTACATTGAGCTAGTTATTTGCATTCATATTGGCTATTCGTCTGTTGGCGCTATTCCATCATGATTCACACTCAATGCACTCAATAGGTAGCTTGTCATCAGGAGAACAGCAGTGAAAAGGATACGCCTAATGGCTCCAGCTCACGGTCATCACACGGACAGACAGTTGTCATTTGTCAAGGCAACCGCATTGCTTAATCGTTTATTGA
Source organism: Fragariocoptes setiger (assembly GCA_019968535.1). Classification (NCBI taxonomy): domain Eukaryota; kingdom Metazoa; phylum Arthropoda; class Arachnida; order Trombidiformes; family Phytoptidae; genus Fragariocoptes; species Fragariocoptes setiger. The sequence goes on from JAIFTH010000264.1 coordinate 30,452, forward strand.
CCAACTGTCCATGGACAACGACGAAGAATAGTTAGTTTGATGCGTGGTGCTGATATGCATCGCCGTCGTCGTCGCCATCATCTCTTACCAGCGAATGAATCAAGAGATCGAACAGTATATGTCAGCAGGAACTGGTTTATAGTATGGTTCGCTTGCGAAAGTTAGTGAGAAACTCAGCAAGTGTCGCGCGATAGTCAGTCTGTTTGACTCTTTCTATATTCAACAGTTTAGCAACCAAAATTTTAAACATTGACTGACTGGGAAGGTTGCTCTTATGTATGCACACAAAAAGAGCTTGATGTAAGTGGATTCTTGCTGTTATGTCCGGTGGTCCAGTGTTATCACGATATGCAATCGTTAGGCTTTGATTGTCCAATGTCATATTCACAAATGCATAGCACTGACTTGGTAGACAGAACGAACAAAGGTTGAAAGAAAGAGATATAGCTATGAACTGGCTAGTTCGTTGGCTAATTAACAAATGCGCCGATTCCCGCGTGCTGCATCCGAAACACCTGCGCCTGAGACTTTCTCAGCTGCATACCCATACTTGTGTTTATGGCATGCAGTAGTCACGGTCATCAGCTTTGTGTGTGTATACGATGTATACTTCGATGTAGAATGTGTGTGTGTGATCGTCCGTCTCATTCTTTGCATTTCTTTGGGTGGAGCTCAGAAAAGGTTCTTTGATTGTAACAGCCTGTGTAACAGGTAACTCGCTCAAGCAACCTTGTGCAACTGAGTTCATTTATATCACATTATACGGTTGTATCAGACACTTGTTTGACTGGCTGCTACAGCCAACATGTATGTATGTTCAACGAACATTGAAATGAAGAATGAATAAGGAACAGACAAAGGTGGGCGCCAGGAGCTCTATCAACACTGACTCAGTCGAACAGGCAAATATATTTACAAGCGAAGTTGCTCTCGTGTGCGCTTAGTTACGCTCAAACTGTCCCATTTAGATTGCTAGCCTTTCTTATATCAACTTGGATATAAGTTGTGCCAGATACACCAGGACAAACAATATGCAAACGTAAAATGTGCACAACATTTGTGCATTATAATGGCGTGTGCACACTCACTAGCACACACAATTTCTCGTCACTTTTGCTCACTGTCGTACCGATCAGTGAATGATGCGTTGCATTCGTTTAACAAGTTTTGTCAAGCGTGCTCATACACAGATGATTTTTTTGCCATGAACTTGAGTCAACATAAACTATTGTCATCATTATTATTATTCTTCTTTCTTCTTTCTTCGCACTGAATTGTCGCCACGCAACTCGCATACACACATTTATCACAACGTTTTTCAACGGATCTCATCTGAGATCAATCGAGCTATCTTTTTTCCACCATTTGACAACTGTTAGTTCTTTATTACTATTATTGATATTACTCAGAACTCATCGTGGATTATCGTGAACTGATTGAAGCGCGTCACGTTCCGCGTACAGCCAGCAACAATTATTCATTATTATCAACAGCAACCATCGGCCGTCTGAAATTGCCAATACCGGGCTCGTGATTTTTTATTATCCTTACCAAATTTTACGCTATACTATTATTCTTATTATTATTACGGACAGTGCCTATCGAACCCCTAAATCAATTCCACAAATCAATTCACATTAGATATTAGAGAACATTATTATCATTCTATTACGATGTTGATGGACCCAATGAAACGAGCGCAATGAACTCTAAATTATCATGATAATAGATTCCGATTTTTGATGTGACAATAATCTTTCGAATGACAAACGACGACCACGATTGGACAACAAAATCGAACCCATATTGTCAAAGATAAACGAGCGGCATACATGCCCTGCCTTGTCTTTATTTTTGCATGTTATCTTTGCCAATATTCATGAGTGCAATAGCTTCATTGATTTCAAGCCAATAGCCTTTCATCGTCCATCACCTTATTCAGCTCGCACGCTGATCGTTCATTATGAGAAAATCATTGTTGAATTTTAAACATTTTGTCGATTCCAACGTCCGCAACAGAATCGAAGGTAATAAGAATGATTGCATCGGTGAAGATCTCATCGCCGTCGAGCGCACATTCGACGATATTCGCCAAGTATGTGTTTATGCCCAGAAAAAGATCTCATCCTATTTGCAATCAACATCGTCGTCAGCACCATCATCGTCATCTTATCACTCGAGCACTAGTTCATTGACTGGTCAGCAACAGCATCAATTAGAGCACCTACACACTGACAAGCAGTCTAGTCACAACAACAGAGGTCAACCTCTCAACAATCTTGACCATCAGCAACACCCCATCAACCACCGGCTTAAAGTTAAGAACCATACATCTCACGAAGGCATCGAGGATAAGCGCTTTAGAAAATTACCTGTTGTCAGTTTCAATCGTTTCTTGCAGAAATCATCAGATCACTTGCGTCCCGACAGTTTGTTGGGCCTTACATTCGACCAATGCTCGCGATTACAATCTCAATTGGGCTCACATTTCATCAATTACGAGAATCAAATTGAACAACAATGTCTTAAACCCCTCCAACACATGCTCGAAAGTGACATACCGAATGTGTTAAAGTGTCGTAAATTGTTCGTCAAAGCCAGCCAAGAGCTTGAGAATGCAAGGTCACGATTTACGGGAGCCAGCAATAAACAGCAACAGCAGCAGCAGCAGCAGCAGCAACAACATCATCATCACTTAGGCCATCTTAACCCTTCAGTTTCTTCTGCTGCCAGTCAACAGCTAACAGGCGCCAATGCCACCTTGGTTGCTCAACAACAAGTGTCTGCCACGAACAAGTTAGAGCAGCTGAAAAAGGAACTCGACGATGCAAGTGCTCGCGCAGATCAAGCAAAGGTACGTAGTCTGTTATTTTTGATTTCAACAATTATTTACAAACTTTCACACAATTGTGCCATGAACATAGATATTTCTTCTCGATCGACCTTTTCTTTTTTTTTTCGAATACTCAACAAAAATACGATTGCTGGTGTTGTTGCACATCCTTTGTATCAATGACTAATTCCTACAGCTCATAAACATATAAATGCTCTCATCTGTCATCATTCTCGAAGAGTCATTCAGTGAGAGTAAAACGATTGCGCGCGCGTTTGCGAACAACAATACTAACTACAATAGCTCATTGTGTCAATTGCACCTGCCAAGCTAGTTTCGCCGAGCTCTTTGATAAACATTCTGTTATCAAACAATGACTAACAGCTCTCACCGTTTATATAACACGTATTCGTCCCACGTATCTTTTTTTATGCCATACGCGTGAATAACCAAACAGTCAGTGTACTATTTCTTGAATTGAACAAGTCGAGATACAAGTATTTTTCTTTTTGCTAGCTGATTGTTTATTTATACACTTTCCAGAGTTGTTCACAGATGAGCAAATCATTTTCAGAAAACATTCAAACATCAATAGCGATCATCCATGTCGAAATCCTTCGGGTGCACTAAGTTCTTGTGAACATTGGATAGTTGTTGCCAGGATCTTTTCGATAATAGGATCAGAATACACTTGGAGTGTTTTGATATGAATTTATTGTATCGATGTCTATTGATTGGTTCAGGCTTTGCTGCGGTCATTCAGTTTGAACAGCAACTTTGTAGCTTGTACTCAGTTCGAGATTCTTCTTGTGATTTAGTAAATGTGTGAGCGGTCCCTCTCTTATTTAATCCTGTAATTCGAATGAGTTCGAACAATCAACTGATTTGAATCAAAAGTTTGCTACAATTTGATTTATTTGACTTTGATGTTTCTAGATAACGAGTTAAAAAATATGCTCGTTAATTAATTGATAATCATTCCATTTCAAAGTTACTCGGCTGTAAAGTCACCGACCGTGTTTGAACAATGACAAAGTTAACTTGATATCACTGTTACCTGATGACAGTAACCCCATTCCATTCAAGTTGGGTGTTTTTGGAAGGTTATGACGAGGAACGTTTATGAATGGAATGCAGAAATAGATATGCGGCGTTCAGCCAATTCTGGACCAATCAGCGATGTCAAAAGCAGAGGCTTTGCACAGCAATATAGTTCCGTCATGGTCTTTGTTACCTACTCCAGCTGACCACGATTTACAGATCATCCATAAAAGAATGGATGATGATGTTAGCATTCTCAAGAATCTCATCGGAATCAAAATTTGCTACATTATATTTTAATATTGCATCGGTGCAACAATGTATAAAAAAATACATGACAGAACATAGACACGTGTATAATGCTGGTGTCTTCTAAATTCAAATTGTTGTAATGTACGACACAATTGGCATGCATGACAAACTGTTAGTAGCCTTCGAGCTCCCTGGCATACCGTATCCAATTCTTCGAATATTTTCTAGCGAATATTAGTATATTGATTACTGGATAATTGCATCAATTAGAATTTTTACGCGCACGTTTTTGCAGCATTTGTTTTCTCTCAACTAACACACTGTTGTTAGTTGGTACTCATGTTATCATATCAGTGTGTATTCATTCAATGATTAGTTGAAATAGAAACACCATAGGCACAAGTTAGTAAGACGACGATCAGGATTGCTGATTTGGTTGTCACGATGGCGAGCTTCGCAATGCCGAGCATAGCATGACGTCTCGAATGATCGCATTCGCATCAATCGTATCGACGCAGAACGATAATCTGGTGGCGCAATCGAGTAGAGCGATTACATGTTTGTTATTAGCGATTATTTGCTCTTTATACGCTCGAGTGTACTATCTCTGGTTGTCTCGGGCATCAAATGCAGTTGTTGCGATCACTTTTATTTCTGTTATGTGATGGTTGTTTTGTTGTGTTTTGTTACGTTAGAAAGGCAATTGCTTTTGGGACTAAATCAAGATGTAACTAAATCAGTCTATCAATGATCGGCTTCTGTTTCTTCGGGCCACAAACATCGTGTAGCCTCCTGATCGCGTATGATGCCTAGGAATAGCCGATAGCATTAAACAGACAGACTTATCAGAGTTAACGATATTTTTATTTCTGCTTAATAACACTCTCTACAATCTTTGCGTATCTGCATTGTGATTCAAAATCACCAGTCACGATGCTTGTGTTTGTGTTTATGTTTATGTTGATGCTGATGCCACTGTATTATTACGTTCTAATTGAAATACGAATTATTGTGACTAAATGGTTGTGTCGAATTCCTGTCGAATCAAACTCTCGACCAATGCATTGAGCAACTTCATTAGAACTCCAAATATATGGAATTCGAATGCAGCAATTGCTTGTCCAAAACCAAGTCCTAATGTTCGTTGATTATTAAGATTCACCTGAAGGTCGTCGTTTCCATGACCAATCGGGATGTTGTTGTTCGCTTGCTTTGAATTGGTCGCGTCGAATCGATCGGAGATTGAACGCAAATGACGTCGAATCTTGACGAGCAGAATTTGTTTGAAGTAGACACTCAATGCGATGTCCAAATTTTGGAACTTTCTTCAGCGGCGGCCTCACACTGTCATGCGATAGTAAGGGTTCGATTCTAATTAGTGATTATAACTACTGATACTCATATTTACAATCATTATACAGATACTCACAATTTTCCGCGTAAATTGTTGACTCTCAGTGACATTTCACGTATTTCATTGTCGATGCGTTTGACATCTTTTTCCAGATCGTATTTTTCACTTTCAATCAGCACAATGCGTTCATGGTACTCGCGACATTATTGCTCCAATTGTTCTTCATTCATCCAAGAATACGACATGTCCCGTCGCGTCGTAACCATTTAATATGCGAATATTTGAGAGTAGGTGCATATCTTGAGAATTTTCAATTCATATGATTTTTGCTCACTGATCCAATTGACTTACCTTTATTCATTGAATCGATATTTTTTTGGACTCCAGTTCGCTCGTCAATGACTCTGCGACGCTCAACAGCTTTTGCCTGCTCGAGCAATTTCAACTGTTCGGTTGCATTTTTTCTCAACAAGACCTTGATACAGTGGGATAGAGTAGATTGTGAGCCACATCAAATGATTTTCCGAGGAGCTTTCAGTTTGAATCATCAATTTACCCTCAATTTTTTCTTGCGTTCAGAGGTCAAGAATCGTTTCTTCTGGCTCACAGGTGTAGTTCGTGAGGCTGCCTCAAGCCTGGCCCGTACGTCCGCCTTTTTGCGCTCCTTTTCTTCGCGTGTCTTTCGTTCTCGCTGATTTTAGAAATAATATTTGATTACTACATCGGGCATAGCGAATGTGTCCAATTTAAAATTACAATCTGCTTGAGCACAATCAATTACCTCGCTCAGGGTTTCCTCCATTTTCAAACTTGTCAATTCTACTATTAATTCTGCAAACACTGAATTATCTATTCTCTTTCTAACTGATTTAATTCTTCTCTGCCCTGAAAAAAACCATTCCATCTGGCCGTATCTTAACAGGACAATTACATCACTGAATTGTTTGGATTCATTGCGCGTGAGCCTGAAATCGTTGGCATATTTGCCAAGTTTTACGAATTTCAGGCCGAGCATCACAAGAACGCGTTCAGGGCCATTCAGGCCTCGATGCCATCCATCAATTGTTTGCTGGGTATGTGACAAGCTAGCTCAAGTTTATTGTATGTCAACTTTGATTGACAACACCACCATATTAGCATGAAACGATGTGTTTAATAACTTTAACATTCTCTATTTGCCTACATTGAACCACAATGATCCTATTCAAACATCGATTGTCAATGCATCGTCACACAATCGAACTTGGAAAACAATAGAAGATACACCGCGCCGGCCAGTGTTTGGTACACCGCTCATGGAACATTTGCGTGTCACCCAACGCGAGATTAGCATTGTTATTGAAGTGTGCACAGAGTTACTCATACGCAACGGTTTGGACGAAGAAGGCCTCTTTCGGGTGTCGGGTAGTGCAAGCAAAGTGAAAAAATTCAAGCACGCAATTGATGCTTGGTTTGTGTCGTTGGCCAACGATCACGAGAGACTAGGTCAAGGCAGTGCGCGTCATTTCATCACACAAGTGTTGGCTCGCTACGACGACGATCAATTGATGCGTGACTCACACACCATTGCAGGTGTGCTCAAGTTGCACTTGCGCGAATTACCCGAACCTTTGCTCACGTACACCCTGCACGATCGTTGGCTCGAAGCAGTTCGGCAACCCACGCGCGATTCGGCCCGCCTCAAGTCGCTGGCGGCTGTATGCTCGGCGTTGCCCAAAGGTCATTACGACAATCTGAGATATTTGATCAAATTATTGGCTCTCATTACAAGTCGATCGGGTGTCAACAAAATGTCGTCGTCCAATTTGGCCATAGCCATTGCTCCGTCGCTCATTTGGGATCGACCTGCAGTGGCCGTTGATAGTGATAACTCAAGCATAACGTCGGCTAGCGACTCAATCAAAGGTTCTTCATCAAATGCCCAACTCGGTACAATAATTAACACAATGACAATGAGCAGCGTCAACATGTCTACATCGTTGCATGCTTTGATTGTGGACACACTCATCAACAATGTTGATCAATTTTTCCCGCCTCAAACGACCGCAAGTAGCTCAATGCAGTCTCTGTCTCAGCAAACAACAGCTAGCGGCAGTCTCGTCGGCGGTAGCGGTGGCCGTCCGTCAGCCACACCGTCGCCGTCGTCGTTGTCGGCACTATCAACGTGCACTACGTCGTCGAAAGCTTCAGGTGTATCGCTAGGATCGGGCTGTTCAGTGATCTCGTCCTCATTGACACCTTCGTCTAATTCATCGTCTTCTTCATCGCTCACAGCACCAGTGGGGAGCACGATCACTCGACGACCAACCGGTGAGTCTCATTATCATTGATTGCAAAAATAACGGTCAATACTACGACAATCAATGCCATAGTAACTTAAACTAACCAAATTGTATCCTCATTTGTGATTCAGTTCCTCCACCTGATCGACCAGCGTCAAACGAGTCGCCTGAACTGTTACACAGGTCGGCCAGTAGCGAACGAAGGCGCCCGCCGCGCCCACCTCCAATCAGCACGGCTTCGATCGATAACACAAGGCCAACACAGGGAGAGCTCATCGGTCAAAACGTCCATGTTCATTCGGCCAGTGATCAACAATCAGTTCACGCGAACAACGATCACAATGACTATAGCTTGAATGCTATTGTCGACAAGGCAAGTGTCGAATCTGCAGCTTTGTCAGACGGAGGCGCCAGCTTGAGCTCTGCCGATGATGCGTCATCGTGGAGTAGCATATCGTCGCATTCGTCATGCGATTCGATGACACACAATCAGCATCGAAAGAACAATGACAACGAGCAAGGAGACGAGGGCGATCATCAATACAACAACACAGTGCAGCGCGACAAAGAAGCGCTCAGCTCTCACGCTCAGCGATCCTTGGTGATCTTGAATCATAGCGGACAAGTGCAGAATAGTCAATCCGATGAGCAAACCAGCGTTGCTCCACCAGTGAAACCACCACGCAGTCTATCTCCACGAACCAATCCGCCCACTAATTGAGCGCCCATGAAAGCGCTCACATTGAGTTTTCTCTGAATTGACGATAAAACACAACGAGGTTGTTATTTATTTCATTTGTAAACATGTAAGGCATTTTGATCTCTATATGATATTTGCTCGTCCATGTTATCTGCATGCACGTTCCAATTGAGATGAGGTCATCACGCTATTCACACATACATCTGGTTTTCTATGCTCAAGAGGAGGAAATTAATGAGACCACGGAGAGATGCGCCACGTAGGCGACCGGGTTCGGACAGAGCAAAACTCTTGAGCAATACAGTTATCAATAGGAAATACAATAAATAATTTTAAATCTAAATATACAGTCGAACAAATGATGATATTCTCTTCTATGTGCGGTCCGTTCCGTTACTCTCATAATCGCTTGATGTGATCTTGAGATTGGTAAAGTTTTGGGCTAACTTTTTCCGAATACATTTTTGTGATTTGGAGGATACACTGGTCGACATATTAAAGTATGAGCACTCCTGTTGGATAAGCACTAGCTTACCACTCTAGTTGGCGCACATGCGCAGTCCCTGC
>JAIFTH010000265.1:0-39367 GCA_019968535.1 Fragariocoptes setiger
ATTCGGCGACAACTGAAATAGAATGAAATGAACAGACAACCAAGACCACCCGCACTACCCAAGAGACAATAAGATAGATAGAGTGACAATAATAAAATATCGCGAACTCAGATTTGCACAACACGTTTAATTACTTGCATTCGACGAATTTCGTCGTTGCACTCTGCGCGCTTTTATTGCACGCGGCGCTGTTTGTGGTTGCACGGTGACGATTTCACACTTGCATGAAGCGAATTCGTGCTTGCACTCAACGCATTTGAGTGCTGCATTCAGCGAATATGAACGTGCATCAGGCGAACAAGGTGGTGCATGCTGCGAACTCAATGCGGCGCTTTACTGTAACTTCGCGAACGAACGAAACAGATTGTGCCGTGCAAAAGCAGTGGTCGTATGGGCATGAGTGCTTGTGTGTGTGTGTGTGTGTGTGTGTCAAATCGATTTGTTCAACAACAGGCGGGAGAAATAGGCGCGTGACTGAAGAGCTGCCATTTGTAAAGCTCGTGAGGAACCACAGCTGCTGTGTGTTAGTTGTGACGAATGACCGTCTGGCTCAAAACGTGCGATCTGAGTCGACGCCAGTCTCTCAATAAATTAAGAGAAAAATGAAGCTTGAAAGTCGCGCTAACCAGAGAACCAGGATCGGAACTTTCGAATCGATACAATTGTTATTGTTGAGTTCGATCTTAAATCGAACTAGAGAGAGATCGATCGAATTAGAGAGTTCCTTTGTTGACACATCACTGACACCAAATATTCTAGAGTGAGGGCTGTGAAAAGTTAATTCATCAAAACAATTTCTCCCTATCGATCAAGTTTTGATTCGCGAAATTTCGTTCGGAATTTTTTAGTAGTCATACTGATCTAATCTAATGAGTGATTGAATCTGTTAGAATGTAAACACGGTCCGAATCGGCGCCATCACGGCAGCTCACTTATGAAAAACTCCCACTCGTTTTCCGAACATTCAGCACCATTTCTTGAATCTGTATGAACAATCTATTCTTTAAAAGCCCGGAATCGCTTAAATGCAACTGAGAGTAACTGCTGTCACCCGCGTAGATAGTTAATACATGGACTGAAATCAAGAAAGCTCATTGTTTGTTATTATGTAATCACGATTACAGTATACGAAGGCAATATAGGGCGCCTCTTATCATGTCTATTCATCTATTCGAGAACGAAAACAGCACCAACGCAAACAGTACCAATAACAATCTAATCGAACTCTATTGGCTTTACAACAACCGACAAGTCTCATTTGATAGTCAGACAGATCTGCCAACTTGTCTATGGCGTAAACGTCAGAAAAAGTATCAGTCAGATAAACCAATTGATCGACCGTATAATGAGCTGTCAGACATCATGATAGCGTAATTCTCATCTTGATACTCAAGGTTATCAACGGGCGTCAATAATTCCCTACCCGAGTAAGTCGCATCGTCGTATAATAGTGATGCAATACAGAGGCAATTTGCATTAAATTTTCTGTCGGATAAACTTTATTTTTTTCTCAGATCGAATGCCATCAAAGTGTAAAGAGTACAATGTACAGTCAATCAAATTGTTCGATATTTCATGAGTCTATTCATCTGATTGCTTCGTTATTATTTTGCAGTTGCTTTGCTACTGCTTCACTCAACTCATCCACTCCATTATACTCAAATACAAATACAGTCACACAACTACCTGTCGGAGAAAAGATCTGGTAAGACTTCCATCAGGTCCGGGAAGTAACAAGAAATTGTACTTTCACAAAACCTGAGTACATTAGATCATTACGTATTGAATTCGACCTTGGAGATCGACACCGAACGACGTATATCCTGGAACATTCGAGAAAAGAAAGAGATATTTTGAGAATGTTCTTTCAGTAAAAGATACTTTCTTTCTTCGATACACCAAAGGTCAGTAACCGAAGTGCTGGTGGTGTGTGAATAGAATAATGATGATGCACGAACCCTATCAATCAACGGAACATCTCTTTAAAACTTAGTCACTCAACACACATTCAACAGTGAATGTTTGATTGAAAGAGAGTTGGAGAGAGCATCGGTCGTTGTTCTCATGTTGTACTCAATACGGAAAACCGACGAAGATTGGAAATTTTTATTCAAACTCTCGAGCGATCATTGAGCTGCTTTTGATGGTGTAACTGCTTACACTGTTGTTGTTTGCCTAAGAATAACATTGATCACACACAAATGCGGAACATCTGTGTGGTTGGAACCGTTTCTGCACTTGACATTCTAGGTGAAACAAGAATGTGATAAAGTCGCCAACGTTTGCGAGATGGTGAGCATTCTTTGAGTTAACACATCAAGGTCATCAGTTAACAACCTCGAGTTATCGTTTCAGTTGTAAAGTGTGAATTCACAGCATCTAGTTGTGGCGTACCGAGATAAATAAGTCAACTATATGAAAGAAAATTATCAGTTGTTGTCAAGAAACAACGACGGTACAAGTAATTTTCTCTCCTTATGGTTTGATTCTTTCTTTATTCACTGTGGCACATGGTAAGTGTGCTTGTAAACCATAGGAAAACAAACACGAGACAACTTCCTAGTTACATAACAATGATCAGCTTGTGTCCCTGTGAGAAGGATTATTGTCGTGAGGAAGATTGTCGATGCTCAACAAGAACGGATTCATGGATTGAGATTCATTACAATTTCATCTAATGCAATGTGCCTTGTGGCACTACCACAAGGCTTTGTTCAGAACGAATAACAATGAAGTTCAAGTTCATGAAGATTGTTGTTGACGAATTCAGCTATCAATCACGATGAAGGATGGGCACGTAATTATTCAACAGTTCCCAATGTAACAAGAAGACTCCTGTTGATTTACGAATGTACTTTGCGTGAAAACGAAAGCAAATCCATAGCTAGATTTTTATTGTTATTGCAGCATTTCATTATCAATCGAAATATATCTGTTCACACAATGAAGAATGAAAGTTATGAGCGTGTCTGTTTGCTATCACTGGATTCGCAGCATGTGTTGGCAGGAGAAGCCTATTCTAGTGGAATGCATTAGAAAAAAAACTCACACAGCACATTAAGGAACATGCAGATAGCTAACCGTAAACGGTGCATTGCAATATTGATCGGTATAATGCGATTATTATTATCGTTCATGATTAGCTTGCACCTTGGTGTATGTGTGAGTGATGTGAGAGATACAATCACATAACGAAGAGAAAGTAATAGCTTGTTCGTTCATTGTGTTTTTCAGGTGCATTGGCAAACACAATTGATGTACGATGATCGTATCTTGGCGCAACAGAAAACAAGACAAACAGAAACAACAACAACATAAAAAAACAAACGAATATGATCTCGAAAGAGATGCTGTCCAGCCACACACTGCGTGCTCGAAGAGTTACTCAATATTTATACACAAGTATAAAAATATGCGATGGTAAAGATATCTCTGCATTTGTCGCTGTCGTTCACTGAATGGTAATGAGACACACGCACACTCACAGAAATAGACATTTGGCAAGTAGATAGTTTACTCTTTTTTATTCATCGAGTTGTACAGTTCATAGATAGAGGGAATAATGATGAATGATTGAAAGAACAACCGATAGTTAAAGTTCAACCTTTAGTATATCGCTTGCTACAACGTAGGTTGACAACAACGCGAGCCACTAATGGTTTAGATATTCATGAGTGCAAATGCAAAATTCTTAAGAAACCTGTCGATAGATGAGAGAATTCGCACAGCGTAGTTAGCTTTTCTCGAGCTTCATATTGAGTGTCAGCTGAGGAAAGAATTGTGTACGTGCGCGTGCGTTCAAGACTTACTATCGTTTCCAAAAAAAACCGTCCACAGCTGAGCTTGCGAACGAATCTTAGTGCGTCTATTGTCGCTGTGTAGCGTTCACATCGACACTCACACTAAGATTTGGTCACAAAATCAGCTGTGGACGGTTTTTTTTGGAAACGATAGTAAGCTTGTACAATTCATCAGGCACGTTTCTATCGTTGTGATTCCGTAGAATCCATGAGCCAATATTTTTATGTTCTATGTGAGAAAAAGAATAAGCATTGACATTGACTGAGAGCCCAATGAAAAAGAGGAAGACCGGACGATTCTAAGTATTCAGCAATTCTAAGTAGCTTGTGCAATGACGTCCGACTTTGTCTGTGTGCGTGGCTAAAAGTCACAACCTAAGAGAAAAATAATTATGGTGATGATAATAAAGAATAATAATAGTTCTTATGATGTACACTAGTGGTGGCAATGCACCAGTGAAAAATATGTTGGAAACATTTAGACAGGTGGATAAAACATTACCATTCAACGCAATAACAATAATAATAAATTTGCTTCATTGATTTTGTGACCCACTGCTTGTTGCTTCTTCTTGACGTCAATTTCCGAAGCCGGTAGCAGATGGGTACAAAAGAAATAACTGAAGATGATGTCAGTTCAAACTAAAAAATATTGTATCCTGGAAGGAACGCTAGCTTAGCAACATCAAGCATATAAGCAGAAACACATACCAACTCCGGTTAGATGAAAGCAAATAACATTTATATCAATTAGCGTATGTACTCGTACAGCTGCAACATTGCTATTCTCTGTGCATGGGTGCTGTACCTTAGAACATTTGCATCATTGTGAATAGTAACTTTGACACATTAGCTAATCAATCAGTGCTCATTACAGCGAGGAAAAATTGTACGTGACTGTGGTACTTGTGGCATCCTCATCACAATCATCGTAGCGTCGCCAAAAGGAAATTAAATCTTGAGTCGTCAACCGTCGTTTGTCATTGTTAATTGACGAGCCGAGCTGACGAAGTGGCTTCTTTGCTTCGGTTTAGTTGATATTGTCCAAACCTAATGAAGACGAAACGAACTGAACTAAGCCAATAGAACCGACATCCCATCAAACATTATGCAATGCTTCAGAGTGCGAGCAACATGGCTGATGAAACAACCACAGGTTGCGTGCGTTCGATTTCACGTGATGCTCGTCTTGTAAAGCCTAAAGAATGTGTGCAGCGCAACACACTAAACACTGACTCTGACAAGCTCAATAGTTGCGAAATTCAACAGTACAGTCAAAGCGTATACCTGCCGACGCCGGCAAGACTCGCTCGCTCTGCTCACTTTGCTCACAACCATAATCTTTGCCTGCTTCGCTTAGCTTTGTTAAGCTTGAAAGGTTGAATATGGCAAGCTTACACCATTGGCTCTCGTTGCGTACTGCCACTGATATCCCTCCTTCAGTTTCCCCTCTCCTCTCCTCAATTTGTTGCTGCTTGGCGAACTATCAAGCTTTGCGAAGCCGCCGACTATGGAATCGACGCACAGACACCCAAGATCGCGCAAACATCTCGCTAGAACATAGTAGATAATAAAAGTCACGGGCGCGCTCTCTGCTCCAAGCAGTATCAGTGCCTTGCTTTAGACCAATAGCAGAATAACTTGTTGTAGTTCCAACACAACTATTTTCTCGCTATAACTTTGTTGCTTTGGACATGTCTTCAAGCTTTGATTAGCCAGCCAGTCAGGCTGCCTTAGATTGATGCTTCAGTCATATTTGATGCTCAGAGGCATCGAACTTCGCACGAAATTATTCATCACGAGATGCCTTAAAAAACGTACGCACACACACATTCGCTAACATTCACTAACCGCAGTAACAACAGCAACAATAATAATAACAACGACGAAGACGAAAGATCTTACAACTTCAACAACTTGTTCACCGAAGAATCGATCATCTTTATTTTGTTCGATGCAACACACGATGAAGTGTTCACAACGAATATTGTGAGTGAACCAGTCAGTAAGATTGTTAATTGACGACAGATAGTAAAGATAAAAACTTGGACGACAACTTCTTCCATGCTAACAGAAAGAACCTGTTCGATTAGAGCTCAATCAAGACAAGCCGGCTCAATTTTCAGCATTAATTCGCGAATGTGTGAACTTAATTAACAAAAGAAACTTGGAACATAGACAACATTAACAAATAGTAGACAACTTTTACATTACTTATCAAATTCGAATTTTCGATACGTTATAGATAGCTAGAGATAAACAACAGCAATGTTGTTTAAAACTCTATTTGCAAGCGTTACTGTCGCTATTGTGGTTTTTATTAATTTGAGCATTCAAGCTGATAACCTTGACCTTGATCTTGACAGTGATTCGCAACAACAAAGTTACGACAATGAGTATCAGCGTGTCAATGATGATCGTTTCTCGCTTATACGCGAGAAGATGCGACCTACAGCTGGTCAGCTTCGACAAACAGATAATGAGCAGCAACGACAGTACACCCAAGAGCTGCATAAATCATATCAGCGTATTCAATCGCAGCCTCAATCGTTAAAATCAAGCCTAGTTAATCGTCCGAACGAAAAAGACAACGACAATAGATATCGTGAATACACAACAGATCTCGAATCTTCAAACTTGGCGCGCACTACAGATCACCGAGACTACAGGGCGCAAGCTAGGCAAGTACCACAGCAGCGACAATACAGGCAGCGAACTACCAACGAGCGCCAGCGTCTAAAGAGCAGCGATGAAGCGAACAATAGAGGCCAAAAGCTCCTATCTTCGCAACGGCCAACATCATTGATACGCGGAAGGATTATCAAAATTGAATTGACTGAACGCAAAGATAATGAGCGTGATGATCTAGATTCGAAAAATCTGCACAACGATGACAATGCACAGGAAACAACGCAACGACACTACACGCCCAGTATCGAGCGTCAACAGACCTATAACAAGGTGTTGAAAGCCGGCTCAACAAGATCGGCCGGCCAATATCGGCGTGAGCGCCTCACGGATCGTCCGACTAAGCCTACTGTCGTCGAGCAAGATGATTACCAAAGATTATTGGAAAGAAATCGGTTGATCTCACGTGATCGATTAGCCACTCCAAGTATTGAACAACAAAATCGGCGAGATGAACAATTCGACGATTTGGACTCACGTTCGCCACGTTCGATTTTTTCTCTGTCTCTGGATCGGAAAAAACGTGATGCCGACAATGAAACATCAACGATAACAAATATAGACAGACTAAATAATGATAACAATAGTGATGATTTGGCCAGTGAATCGACCCCCGCTCCCTCGACTGATGCAATGAGTGAAAGTAATTCAGACGCAATCGAGGCAAGCGAATCTAGTGATAGCAGTTCAACTGAAGAATCTACGTCTGCTCCCCAATCAGGCGAACTAATCACTGATCCAACTAGTATGGTCACAGACGAAGAGACTGTGGCTCCAGAGTCATCGGAACCCGAGACCCCTTTATTGGGTATCCAACCGAAATCGATCTATGGAGGAGAACCGCCCGCTAACAAACTACCTGAAGATTTAGAAACTGATCCTCCTAGCAGTCCATCAAACAATGACGAATCAAACAAATCTGAATCAAAGAATCCAGAGATTGCTTCCGTGGGAGCTTCACGTCGCAAGACGAAAAAGACACATAAGCCAGTCAATATGACTGAGATTGATCAACTGTTCAAGGCTTTCAAGCCTGAAGCTGAAGTGGTAGAAATCTGGCAAACTCTCAACTCAAAACTCAAAGACGGTAAGTATCGATTTGAGTTTGAGAAGTCTTCTAATTCTCGAGTCTAATTTTTTGAGAATGGATGACGATTTAAGCTGACACATTCTAAATGTTATTACTACAACCGATATATCGACATCAACATGGTCAAATGTGCGCCTGCCTAAATAAATGACTATGACCTCGTAACAGGTGTCAAGTCATTGCTTGGTGGAATTGTGCCGACCGCATTGGATTTGATACATGAGACCCGGATCAGCACCGAATGCTCAGGAGCAATGCTCAAGTGGGTGCTCAGCATGAATCAACTGAAAAGTTGGTCCTTAAGAAGTAAGTACTCTGTTAATTTTAAGAGAGCACTCCATACTATCATAGATGAATGAGAATGACATTCATGAATTTGGTTTCAAAACTTAGGCCTAATGTCAAGTGCCATCATAGAAATGACCATAAAAATTTGTTTGAAATTAGAAAAAGAGTCACATGCGTGTTTTGAGTATCAATTACTCGACTCATTGATTCAAATTTTATGAAAACGTCAAGACAGCATTGTATTGACACTGGTGCCTCCCTCTCTCAGAAGATATCTTTTCTGGAGAGTAAAATAACTTCCATGAGATATTAGAATAGAGTAATTGATCAAAGCAAGCTCATAAAGAGGACACACATTGTATATTATATAAGAACAACTGAGGAAGTTGGCTCACCTGTATTATTGTGCACACTCACGTGACATCATACGTGTCGCAGCATCACAATAATAACAATAATAATAATAGTCGTAGTAATAATAATGATCATCTTTAGTACAGTTGAAGAACTGTGCAAAAGCAAGCAACCACGTTTCACACGTCACACTCATGTCACTAGTTGTGCGAGTATTAAGCTTAAATGCGATGGCAATTTTTACTTGAACATAGTTTACGATTAGTAGTAGCTGTGTTAGCTTGTTTATTCGTTCGACACACAGCCAAATGTTTCTAACTGCTTGATGCTTGAAGATAAGACTATTAATGGATATTCAGCGATAGCTTATGCTTGATAAGTGAGTGAAAGTTTGCTTATGATATGCAACATTGATTATGGTTTCAATGTTGTGCATATTTGTTTTTGATAGTCTGATAGCTTTGATGAGTGATGATGAAAAATTGTGCACCACTCATCAGAGAAGAATCTCATTTCTAAGAGGCGCACAACAATCATTTCATAACTGTCTTGGCATGATGATATAAAATGTCTAATTCGGGAAGTGATTGTGTAAGATTGTGTAATAATCACGTGAATATAAATCTAACGTATCTCTAATTATTCTCACCACAACACTCTTTATCCGATGCCTACACAGTGTTAGACGCATTTGGCAAGCCAAGTGCGGGCTTACTCGAAGGCTCTATGACACTATTTGGCAACTACAGGCAATGTCTCAAGGTTCGCGCACCCGATGATGATGAAATGGAAGAAGAAGGCACCGGAGAGTTTAAGGAACTCTTTCGTGGTAAATATTGTGTGGCACAACTGAAACCGTGGCTACCTGAGAAGCAACGCTTCTACAATCTGAACACGAAAATTAAGGCTTTGATGTCGTACGAAAATACCGAACCGTGGACTAAGTCCGCTTTCGACGAACTTTCCGAATTGGCAATCAATTTCAATTTTGTCAACATTCGTATGGATTTGTGTGTGCCATCGTTGTGTCAGGTCGAAGACATGCAACGCATCCTTAATTATCTGTCTCAAAAATTGAATGTACGCTCGCGCATACTCAGGTGTGAAGTTGAAGGCGGTCAAGGCAACGAACGTTTCCAAGAATATCCGATCTCTAAGGGTAACCACACTGGCACCTCAAGAGAACAGGTACTACCATTGAGCGGTGCCGACTTTGAATCTGTCGATTGGTTGATGGTCGGTTGGGCAGTGGCGCCCATCTTACTGGTGTCTGTCACATTGTTGGCAACTATCATAATTGTCTCATTACGCTTAACGGGATCGGCATCATCGTCGTCCTGGTCAACGTGTCAAAAAGAAACGCTTCCGTCACGTAGTTGGATCAAATCAATGTCTCTGTGGTCGTCATTGCAACATCAAGCTGGCGCCAATTTAGAACACATGGCCGATCAAAAGCCTCTATCCTTATATGGACTCAGATTTTTCGTGATATTATGGTTTATATTTGTAGAATCCACCATTAATCTCAAGTTTGAATATTTGCGCGAGCTGTTAATGCTGAAAGACCTAATCACCTGGTGGCCGTTGCAAATCATCATCAACAGTTCTTTGCAATTCGACACGATCATCCTTATAACAGCGTTTACATGCTCATATTACTCAATCGACGCTAACATGCGAACATTAATCAAGTATGCTCTCGACAAGTACGTCCGATTGGCGCCGAGCATTGTTATCGTGGCCGCTATGGCCGTTGGTCTACCTCACATTTATCGCGGGCCGGTGTGGAACGACTATGTGGCCGAACAGGCACAAATATGCAAACACAACGGTTTGATCAACGCGCTGTTCGTACAAAATCTGTTACCGTACAACAAGGTGTGCTTGCCCCACTCCTGGTTGGTGTGCGTCGAGCTACAACTGTTGGTTGTCATGATACCCATCATGTATGCATTGAATCGCGAATACGAGAAGAATGCCCAATTCCGATGCCTTTCGTTGCCGGTGTTGCTGTTGCTATCTTCTGTGGCCCTAAGTTGGGCGTACGCTTTCAGTAATGTTTACACCAAGGATCTTCCGCCAGCTTGGCTTTACACAATGCCCGACCCCGATAGTCGTGCAGTGTATTTCACCGAACATCTGTTCAAAACTATGACACATTTGTCCACGTTTGCTATCGGCATATTGGCCGGGCACATATGCCGAATTCGAGCACGACACACCTCAATGTCAGGCTCCACTTGCCTGCGAACATTCTGCAACATACTGTTCGGAATGGCCGCATTCGCCACGATGGCATTTGTTATATTTTTCACCCACGATTGGTCGCTAGGCGAACTCCCTAAACCGTTGGTTGCGGCCACATTTGACGCCACGGCACGCATTGCGTGGAGTATCAGTTTCACTTGGATATTGCATCACATTTCTGTGCCCAATGAAGATCGTCAATATTCGCTGATATCGCGAGTACTATCACATCCAGCACTCGTGTGGGCCGGCCGTCTATCATTCCTTACATATCTGGTACACCCAATTGTACACACTAGCTTCTTGGCCATTCAGGAACAGCCGGTATTCTCGTCGTGGCTAATGCTGTTCCACGTGCTAAGCGGCAACATCATACTAACAATGTTAATATCACTCATCATATCAGTGCTAGTTGAGACACCTGTGAGAAATCTGTTCAGACGCTGGTTCTCGCACGGCTTAGTGGCAACACAATTAAGCTGTGACGCCATCTACGATACTAAATCACAGTTCGACAACAAGAAAAAGTTAACTGACTCCATGAACGGAGCGCTCAAGTTTTCGGCACCTAAAATGAAAGCTTGAATTCGCCACATAGATCATATACCAATCCCCGACGTCGCTAACAAAGCACGTTTCATCATTCATGAACACATGTAGATATTCACAATAATTAGATGTTTGATTCAATGAGACTAAAGATGCCCGTTGTCGGTAAACTTGTAAAAGCAAAAATTGAGAAATAAATTTTACAAAGTTGCCTAGTAAATTATAGATTCTTTTCTAATCTATTGATGAAGCCCAATGAATAAAGTTAGGTAAGAGGGAGTAAAGAATCCCATTGTACTGTAAATAAAGAAATGAATCATCAGTGATGACTAATCAGGCCCTATCAAATCGGGGATATAATAAAAAAAGGCGAATAATGCTGAGAACGTACTGTTCTCATGTGTATTTTCTTTAGTTTGCCTCTTTTATTTGGAAAATCATTCAAATTTTCTCTTGACACAAAACATCAGGAATAGAGTGTAGAAAACAAATGATACACTTATTGTAAACAGAGCATACATGAATAAATTGATCTCAGGATTCCGGAACCGACTCTTGCGCAAAAACTCCAAAACTTTGTCCTGCCGCATGAGGTCGCCTGTTGTTGATGATAAGATTGTTCAATTAGCTAATTGGAAACTCACAGCTTGCACAATTTATGAGATGTCAATAAGATAACCAATCACCGTAGTAATAAAGACTTACCCCTGTATATGGACGGGAATTTTTTCCTAAAATACACCAACTAGTTTTCCATTGAAATTATAACGTTGTGTGATCGAAAAAAAGAGTTAATGATACCAATCAATTCTAGTCGAAATTCCAGATATCATATCATGAACAGTGTATCAGCCACTCGTGTTGTCCTACATGTCTCATCTAATCATGCATAAGTTTATCATGACCCAAAATACGTTTACAAGAGTTTCACAGCAAGTATGTGAGCTGATCTGATAAGGATTTTCTTATTACTTACGGCTGGCAATTGGTTGATACCATATTTTTTAGCATAGTTAGGATCACGACACTTGACAAATTGGATTCCGAGAAGGTCGGCATCACGATCAATTGATTCGAGTACACTCATAACTTCATCGCATTCGGAGCAGTCTTTTTCGTCTGATTGAAAGCGATAATCCAACGAGAGTAGAGTTCGAAGGAGGGATATTATTAGATTAAAAAAATTTCCTTTTAGCTCACGAGTAAAACAATGGATAATACTTACAAAATAGAACAGAAATGTGATTGGCTTCGAGAAGTTTCTCGAGCATACGTGAGTTTGTCACCTCTTCGATCTCATTATCTAATTTGATATTGCTCGTGAGCCATGCTAAAACGCTTGCTTCATCGAGCAAATCTCCATCATAGTACGAGGGAGATTGGCGACGGAAATAGACCAACGTGGGGAATGAGTGTACGTTCCATTTGCGTGCCGCATGAAAATCGTTGATTTTGACAAATTCAATCCCGAAAATGTCGGCCTCGCTATCGATCCGTTCCAAGCCATCGATGACTTCCGGACACTGAACACAATCATCGTCGTAAAACAGTGCAGCTAAAAAGGGCGATCGTTCGATCAGTTTAGCCAACATCTTCCCACTGACTTCTTCGATTTCGTCATCCTTTAATTAGATTGTAAATTATAACAGTTCGTGAATGAATATTAATCAAAAATATAATATGACGTCTAAGATTCCACAAGAGAAATTATTGGCAGGTGAACTTACGATCTTGCGTGCTTCATCGCTGATCAGCCACTCGAGAATACTTTTTTCGTCTTTGATATCGCCATCATAGATCAATGGATTGCCATTACGGAAGTAAACAAGCTTTAAGACAAAGAAAAGGCATAGAATTAATTAATGAATGATAATTGTCCCATCAGATCAAGAAAGCATAACATTGGATGTCCCTCCATTTGATTTAGTGAGTCTACACTGTCCCATCAAATCGTGCACTGATTCTTGAATACGCAAGCTCAAGTTAATGCGCGAATATATGATTCGTATCGAATTTTTTCGAAAACTTACGGCGGGAAACGTTCTGATTCCGTATCTTCTGGCCAAAGCGATATCTTGAATTTTTACCATTTGGACATCAAACAAATCCTATATTTATATAGTGACATAGCATTGTAACAAATAAATTGTACCAGTCATATCATATCAGTGAACAATCTAACGAATTCTCAAATAATGACAAACAGACCACGTGCTAACTTACCAGCGACGAATCGACCAATTCCAATTTTTCAAGCGCTAGTGTGCAAGCTCGACAATGTGGCTTAGAAAATAGCACCGCTAAATAATGATTGGTCTCGATCATTCTGTCCAACATTAAGCTGGTCACTTCTTCAATTCTATCCTCCTACATAACATAACGAAACAAAGAGAGTAAGTGAGAATTCAGTTTATGTCATCATCATGAACATCTAATGTAAACCTAAAAGATCATCATCGGAGCAATGGGATTGATTCAGTTCGAAGAATGTTCAAAAAAGAACACCTCCATCAGAAACTTACCAAGGCTTGCTGGATAAGCCAATCAAGGCAGTCTTCTTCGGCAAACAAATCGCCTTGATACAGACTGGCTCGTGTACCTTTCTCAAAATACATTAATGCTGGCAACTCGCGTATGCCATAATGCTCAATCAATGCAAGATCGTGCGTCTTGACAAATTCAATCGAGAAGCGGCTCAACTCGTGCTCTATATCGTTTAAACCTGCCAGTACCGCGAGGCAATAATCGTCACACAAATCAGTTGGATTGTTATTGATGTCTGACGAAGCCTGCTGGTTGTTGTTGTTGATGCCTCTAACAGACTGATTGTTGTCAATCCTTTGACCTGTTTTCACATCATCTGCTGCTGATTGTTGTTGCTGTTGGGGATCTGATTCTAATTGTGCAGCATTGTAGTGTGAATTGTAAAAGAATACCTGGTATTGTTTGTTTGTTTATTGAATGTATGTCGGAGAAGAAAGTTAGTCTCAGTCAATTGAAAGTAACAGTAATAACGTATAAGTATTGCAGCCATATTTCCAAATGACTGATTACGACTTACAGCTACATGATCGCTTTGACTGATCAATTGTTGGCACTCTGCGCCGCTCATTTCCGTTATCTGGTGCTGATTAGGACTCTTTTGTTGCAACAACCACTCGAGAATCTTATCGCTACGCTTGAGATCTCCCGCATAAATGATTGCCTGCTGGTTATCGGCTTGTAGCAGTTCACTTTCTTCATTGTTGCCAATATTGTTGCCATGACCATTGTCTCGCCTGACCGTATCAAACGACGTCGAACTGGTTCGAGTAATGAACACCAATGCAGGCAACGCGTGTACTCCAAATTGTCTCGCTATATCCATATTGTCGACCTTGATAAACCGGATGCCTGCAGCGCTAGCTTTATCGTCCTAATTTCAGACAATGATAGTGAAATAGTCAATAATTTGTCCAATAATCAGCCCAATATAGGAAGAAGAGAAATATAAAGTAATACATACAACTTTTTCCATAGCCTCGAGAACACGATGGCATTGTTTACACGCACCGCTGTCGGTCGAAAATAGGACAGCCAAATGTTGACTCTTGTGTCGAAATTGATCAAACATTTTATCGCGATTCACTGTTTCAATAATGTCGCTTATTTCGAGATTGGATGGCCTCGTGAGCCACTCGACTATTTCGTCCTTGTCGTACAAATCAGAGTCGTATTTGAGTGGAATTCCGTGCCTAAAAAATACCAACTACACCGAGGAACACGTCAACCGAGTAACAATGATAATGTTAAATATCTATAGGAGAGAAGGTGAATTAGCATTCAAATTTGTTCCTCTGCGTGGAATTATCAACTTACACCTGGTGGTTGTCGGACACCATATTTTTTCGCTATCAGATTGTCGGCAATTTTCACTAAATGAATATCATATTCGAATAAATCCTTTTGACGTGGACGATAATGTTGACATCAGAGATGTTCATACTAGATGTGAGCGGTTTGATATCGAGATTTTGATGTTGACAGCTGAACGAATAGAAATTCACTTACCCCATCCACGAGCTCCATAATCTCAAGAACGTCGTCGCTTTCTTCGTGCTGCGGTATGTAAAATACCACGGCCACATATTCACGATACGAGTCGGAATTGGCATTTATTAATTTGTCTAGAATTTTACGATTGATATTCTCGATTGTTTCCTCCTGCTTTTGCTTAATCAACCAATCAAACACTTGGTCCTCTTGCTCTAGGTCGCCATAGTAAACGCTGGGCACTGCGTCTCGCTCATAGTACACTAGGCTGGGTAAATTCATCACACCTAACGAGCGAGCATAATTGACATCATCGCACTTTACAAACTGCAATCCGAATTGATCAAGCCGCTCGTCGATATTTTCCAATTCGTTGATGATTTTCTTGCACTTTTGTTGTGGCGACGATTTCTTCTGTATAGCAGCGTTTGTCGTTGTTCTGTTTGAGGTACATATCTCAGGATCGTAATATAGGACAACCAAATTCGCAAAATCAGAACTGTTGAGCAACGTAGATAAAACTTCGCTTGACACAAGTTCGATGGCACTTTGACGTGTTTGTTTAATTTCCATCAGCCATTCCAACAACTGTTGGTCGGCATCGCGTGCCATCAGGTTGCCTTTATACAGCGTAGGTATTTTGTTGTTGAAATAAACCAAAGCCGGCAAGTTTTTTTCACTGATATTATGCTCACGTGCCAACTTGACATCGTTAATCTTACAAATGTCTATATTTTCATTCTCGATCAGCATTTCGATTGACTCAAGTTGACGCACCACTTGATCACAATTGCGACACCGATCCTTCACAAACAGCACAGCCACCGAGCTCGAGGTGGAAATCAATTTGTTGAACATTGCACCATTGATTGTATCGATAACATTAGGAGAGTCAAGTGTCTCCTCATCGGTGACCCAACGCAACACGTGCTCGGCTTGATGCAAATCGCCACCGTATAATTTGGGCTCTGCTCCTGAGCTAAACAGTACGAGCGCCGGAAAGCGTGTCACACGCGCTCGACGTCTGGCCAAGTCAATGTCGTCAACGGTGACAAAGACAATGCCAAACTCGTCTATGTCATCGTCAATTGTCTCCAGTGTCTCGACTATTTGATTACACTCAGATTTGCACGATTTTGGGGTGAACAGCGCCAACACGTAGGGATTTTGTTGTATTAATTTGTTCAAGATTTCATCGGTGACATGCTCTATCGATTGCTCTGATTGTTGACTCACAACCCAATCAAGCACGCGTGACACAGGCTCGTATTCGCCCTCATAAATCGACGGCAATTGGTGATTGTAGAATATCAAGCACGGCAGTTGATCGGCCAGCCCAAGCTCAGCAGCCAACTGATCGTTGTCAATTTTGACGAACGCTATTCCGTGCGAATCACATTCGTCATCGATCGTTTCGAGTGATTCCAATATGCGCTCAGAATCGCTCATTGACTCGTCAACCTCATCTATTGTTGTATCATTAATTTTTTTGGCATAGAAAAACACAAGCACGTAATCTTTCTCTTGTATTAGTTGTTCAAATTCTGACAAATCTTTGATTTCTTCAATAGTTGGCTCATCTGCATCTTCGTGATCGCCATCGCCACTTTCAATATCATCTTCACCTTGAATATTGAAATTATCATAATTGCCTCTCAACGCTTTAGATGCTTTGGTCTTCTTTAATGAATCTTGTATATATCGAGATCTCGGATTTTTATTGGATTCGTACGTGTAATCTTCACGGTCGTCGTTATTCTCTTCATCTTCTTCTTCTTCTTTCTCTTCGTTGTTGTTAGTTGAGAAAAAACCAAACGATGATTTTAGTACACGTGTCGCTTTATTATCTTCTCTAGTATTGATTTTAATTGAACTATCTTCATTGGTTATCAGTGATCTTCTACTACTCTTAGATGAAGCTATCTGTATAGTTAGAAATAGAAAACAACAAATGGTAAGGAACAACAGCAACAGTGGACAATTTCTTCCGTGACCCTTGAAGCATATCGTTAATCTTGGCTTCATTTTGCTGAGATTCAATTGATCGTTGTTGTTGCTGTTTTGGTGAAACAATATGCAAATTGGTGAGTGATAAATCAAACATTTTGTCCGCATCAGTCGTAGTCACGTTTAACACGTCATTTGCTGTTATTGTTGTTGTTGCTTTTGATTATGAGAATAAATGGCAATGGCAACTACCGATACTGCAATTGTTCACCGTGCGTCATCCGTGACTGTATCCTCCCCAAAAACGCTCCTCAAACGGCTCAAGATGCCTGTGAGTGCGTGTGTGTGGCGACAAAATGGGGACCGCTTTGTTAAGCTTGTCAAAGCATGCCTCTAGCACTACTATTGAATCATTTAAATGTAAGCCGGCGTCATCACGTTGGCGTGACAAGCCATTGTTTGAATGAATACACTGACAACTGCTAGACGACAACCACACAACGAAGAAGCATTTGTTAAACAACAGCAAAAACTCCGTTGACTTCACAAGCTCTAGAATTGAAAAGGACTACAGCACTCGAAAAATGTATGTCTAACTAATAACATATAGCGGGGTTATTGCTTGCGACACATTATGCATCGTTTATGTATCGGTTCGGAAAAACGAGATGCTGTCGCAACCACGATAGTCGAAGTCGCAGTTTCAGACGTAAAGGAGCAAAAAAAGATGATAAGCTCAAGCTAGTTCTTTGACAGACTTAGCTTTCATTGGAATTTGAACCATTTTATTCCGTTGCAAACTTACATTCAAGAGGCCTGAAATCAACATAGATGGCATCCGTGTTGTAGTAGTAGTAGCAGTATAGTCATCACAGTTATGTTTGGTGATGGTTTTTCTCCGTTACAAATACAAAAGCAACAGCAACGACGACGATGACGACGACAAAAAGAAGACACACTTAAGGCGAAATGTGACGTTACGTAATATACTGTGTGTTTTCGTGTGTCGTGCCCTGCACATTGAACATTTGTTAGTTATCTCGGGCCTTGGCTTCAGTTGCACGATTATACAAAAGAAGTATCACACAAACACAAGGAAAGAAAGAGAATGTTCATCAGTAACAACGACAACTGTACTAGTAATAGCAACATCATAGCTTTGCGATAAAAATGAACGGCATCAGCTTGCCAAGTAAACGTGTTCGCGATAGCATGTTGGGGATGAACAGCGACATGCATTACTGAAGCTTATTGTTCGTTTGTGTTAAGTATTTGTTCGTTGGAGGGGCGACTCAATTCGATGACGACGAGAAAGAATAATCAAGACACCATTTCATTCTTCATTCCAATATTGGTAGAGAGAAAGGCTATGCTGGTCACTGAAAGTTCGGCTATGCTGAGGACCGAACTCTGGAACACCATAGTCTGTGCAACAAGTTTGATCAATCGAGCACACTGAGCCTTTTGGTAATGGATAGAGCAGCTTGACATTGCACTAAATCCATGAGGGCTCACCGCGCGCATGGGTGGCGCTCACGCGCCACCCAATGAGTAAAATAACTACATTTGGCAAATTTGTCGACTTACCGGGTGCAAAAGGAAAAGTTTACTTGCATTTGAAGAACATAACAGATGTTTGGATATTACATACACATGGATTCAACATACAAAACAACATCACATCACAAAGACAGACAATCAGAGGTAGCAATAATACAACGCGCGAGATGGTGATAATGAGATGAGATGGTCGATGATGATGAAGACAACGACGAGATGATGAGAAGCTCACCATCCGAATGAGATTGGCTGATTTTCAGTGGAACTTTTCACGTACGCCGTGAATGAATTCAAGAATCTCGGATATTCGCGCTTGTATAATGCACGCAATACTGTCGCTGGGGCCCAACCGCCCGGATTAATAGTTGAAGAATAAATTATCTTGCACGTAAGGTCATCTCGTGTAATTTTACTAAGATCGCAATTTGCATTGATGTAAGTTTCACACACTAGGCTCACAGTCAGTTTCAATCGGACGCAACTTCCAGGCTGCATAAGTTTTCAGTGTTGTAATGAAGTAGAACGCAGATGTAACGGGGAAACGAAAGAAGATGATCAGTTAAAAAGTGTACTTCAGTTGAAAGTTGGTGTGCGCGCGCGCATCATTTGTCATCACATCTAGCTTAGCGAGTGATGGAGCTTAACAGCCAACATAAACAACGAGGCAGCCATTTAAATGAGCTCGCTTGGAGCGCTTGTTCAGAAAAAGTTTGATAGAAAAAGTATTTTCGAAGTAGTTGTTGTGAAACTTACAGGAATTTCGGGTTTGTCAGTGGAATTGTTGCACACCATCCAAACATCGTGCAATTTCAAACTAGGGTCATTGTCGGGGCATACATCATCTGGTGAAAGGCAACTAGCGCGCGGCTCCGGAATACGCCGAATGTGAGACCAAAACACAGCATCACGTTGGGCGGCCGGCCACACACGTTTATGTATCTGATGGAATATTAATGTGTCATTGTTTATCTCCTCTAGTAGATGCATACTTTCTAACGTCAGCTCCCACTCATTGCGTACGTTAGGGTTGAAGAAACGATGGCACATTTCGTAACCTGTAACTCCTTTGACAACGTGAATTGCCTTGAGCGGATCACAAACGAGACCGTCAATTTCGAGCTCTTTCGTGTATAACTTCATTTGTCCATCCTCGGCGAACAATTGCCAACCGGACACGTTAAGCGCCAACTGGGCATAATACAATTGATTCGATGTTGTTCGATCGATTTCGTGCCACGGCGAACTGACATTGTCCATGATGTTGTAATTGTTGTTGGGATGATTTGTTAACAAAGGTTGAATAATAATAATAATAAAATAATAATAATAAAAATGGAATATCCTAGGAGTTTACCTTTCATGTGCGTGTGTGACTGTGCACTCATCAATGCCGTTCGTATTGTTGTTCGCCGCCGCTGTGCCATGCGCCGGCTGAAGTGAGCGCGCAATTCGAACACTCAAATTATGCAATGTTTACATTATAAATGCTGTTGTCACAATGTGGCACGTTTTGGTCAACACCAAACGCCACCGATCGATGGCAAGCTTGCGTCGTTTAGCTTTGGTGGTCGACAAGCGCGTGATAATCATGAGTGCAGGTACACTTGCTGCCTTATTCACTTGCTGATGTTGCTGCTGCTGATTATCGTTATCGTCATGTTTAATATTAGTAGCCGTGCTATCGTCGCAAACATCAGCCAATGAAACCACTGTATGTGTATTATTGTCCCTATCGATAGTGGCGCTCGACTGCTCATCATTGGGTTGCTCATTGTTGGGTGATACCATGTTAATAGCATACTGACCTAGATAATGATGCCGTTGTGCCGGTGTCAACGAGCATTCTATTGCAAACAGAGTCTTGGCCCATTGGAAGCTCCATTCGCGTTCCGATTGGGCGATGATCTGGCTGTAGGTGTTGTTCATCATTGCGATAAGCCTACGCGTGCACCATTGAACAGTGTTGAACGAATACAATCATATCGATAGTGCACGCACATATCAATAATTTGTATCGACATATTGGAATGCAAGCAGAAAGTGAAGAAAAAAAGAGTAGAATTATACTATGGGAAGTTAGACGCTGCTCACTGTGTACTCATATTGGCCTACTAGATATGGGCATTCTGAGATTATACATCAGTATAAATCGCATCAGTTATAGGCATTAACGATGATTGGTTTCCATTCTAGCCGATATTTCTCATTGTAATGTTTTGTTTCATTCTATTTCGAATTCGGTTTTTTCATAAATAAATCGAATTGGCAAGTTAGTCAGCAACAACAGCAATAACAGCAGCAATAGCATCAGCAACAAAGTTTTACCTCAATGTATCGATCGACGAATTGATCGAAGTATGCAAAAACAAATCGATACATTTACAAATTGAAGCCTATCACCACGTGCCGAGCGCAAGCACACTGATTATTATGGCATTCATTGTGCATGACACGCAACCAACTGACCGCATAATCTGGGCAGCTGCATCATCGATCATTATTTGTCCGATCAATCATCAAGAGTTGTTTGTTGCTTTTGCTTTTATACTTGTGTCGCGTGTGCTTCACACATAAGTTTAGCTTGATATACGCCAATTTATCGATACAAGTGATACTGTTAACTGACTAAACATAAAGCTTAACGTAAACGTAAAAGCTCAAGAGATTGGTTCGTGATTTCTGTGAGTGTTCTGCTGAGTGTGTATAGAAAAAGAAAAAAACAACGGGTGCTTTTTTGTTTATCTGTTTAGTTGCTACTTACTATTTTGTTTACATGCATACATTGAGTAGCAATTTGAATATGAACAGCAATGACATCAAACAGACAATCAATTGGCCGATGCACCTGCTGCCCTCACATTTTTGTTCAAGTGCACATTGTAGCACAGTTACTCTCACTGTGAACCAATCTAGAACAAGCAGCCAAGAGATTGGTCTTATGTTGAATATTTTGCTCGTTTTCTCAATGTAACCAAATTGTTGTGACCAATGCTGATGTTGCTGCCTGCTGGTGATCTATTTAAGTTGTGAGTTCATTTCCAATGACTCTCTTTCTCTCGCAATAATTCTCATATCAACGCTAATTCTTGAACGCGAGAATGAACGCGTATATGTCGGTAGCTACATGGTAGATATTACGGATGCCAGTAGTTACTAATCTAATCGACCAGCACTTAAGGAATCGTCAGCGAATTGGCCATGAATTTTGCATGAATTGCAATTGCCTACTGCGTGTGAGCATACAAATGAGCGCACAAATATTAACAGCTCATTAAGATTAGTGAAGTAGTCAAGTCAAGGTCTTGCGGTTAGGGATTGATTGTTGCCTTGCTATGTAAGTCTGGTAGAATTAGAATGTTCGAGCTATTGCCAGTCGTCAGTTGTTAAAATTGACTCGGCTCAACTCGGCTCAGCTCAGCTGAGCTCAACCCAAAACAACAAAGACAGTTGCTGACCGATTGATTAACGTTGTCTTGACAACCAATGCAATAGTGAATAAAATGTACAGTATGTATCCAATTGATTGGCATAAGCTACAACTTTGTTTTTTGACTGTTGAGCTTCATCGTGATCTCAAGATAACCACAATAAATGGCCAATCAAACAGATTAGTGTCGAATAGATTTTAAGGCAAAAACAAAGAGAAATGTGCTCTGAATGAATTCCGCTCTGGTTTCTCTATAACAATCACACATTAAGCTTTCTAAAATAGTTGACGTAATTGTGTTGATGCGCTTGTGGTCTTTATTTTCAGATTTCCATTCAAGATTTTTGGTCATTTCAGCTCGTGTTGAACCATACACTCGAATCATACAAAGACGACGAAAGTGATTAAATTCACAGTGCTATTAATAATTGCACAAGAAGATGCATTGAAGATTCGAAATGAGCACCAGATTAGATTAATTTAGATACGAGATTAAGACACATGAGATAAGTTCAATCGGTTCGCATAGAGTAAGTTGACCAATCCTCTTGTGTGCCCGCATCTCGACAATATGCATCACATTATGCAATGTTTTTATTAGTAACATGCGCTCACAATATGCGAGATGCTTACAATATGCGCCTGACAAGATTGAGATCAATATCAAATTAGTAACGATAGAAATGATAGTACACGGATACGGCCCATAAGAAAGTGCTGAAGTATAGCAAGTCCAACATCGTGGTTACATATTGAACTGATTGTGATTTCACTTCTTTTCTCACTAGAACCTTTAACAGAGAATAAGAGAATAAATTTAACATATAATTCAACTGTCTTTTGTGGACGATCTGATGACCGCTCATATTTCCACCACAGTGTGTCCATTTGCGTCAGCGAAAGCGATAATTAAGTTGTAACTTTAGTGTGTTTCACCCCTTACACACTTCTGTCTTGATTAACAGTGACGATTGGCTCAATGCTATCAAACTGTTGCAACTTGAAACATTGATCGTTGTTCACTGATTACGTCAGATTACGTTCAAATGTTCAGCGATTTAGACGCAAGTTTACACGCTTAGAAGTTGTTTGTTACTCATGCACTAGCTTGTTTAAATTTGATTCGATTTTAGTTTAATGATTAAAGAAAATCAGTGTTGAAATTTCTTTACTATCGAGTTCTATTTTGATGAAAGCTATGCTTAACTTCCATCAAAATGGAAATATCAAACATAGATTGTGTTCGAAACAAAGAGATTTTAGCCGCACTCTAGTTCTAATTAGAGCTAACTCTTGTTTTGTTACACTTGATATTTTGAACCACGAAAAGAAACCAAATGATGTTGGCCACACACATCAAAATATGCCACACCATGTAATATCAGTTGGACATTCATCAGCCTCTGTTAACAGATGAGTCTATCTATCTCTACCTCTAGCTGATGGCAAAGTCGCCTGCGTACCGATAGGTATCTCGACGAGCATCTTAATTCAGAAGAAGAAGAGTAGAATGAAAGAGGAAGTTTTTTTATTGCTCATTACATCAAGATTGTGTGCTTTGTGTGTGTTCACTCCAACAAGTTTTCTCTTTCTTTTCCACCGATACAATCAATATTGTAAAATATGATCGCACTAAATGTTACACAACCACATTTTAGGCTTGCTGGATAGCATAAATTTATAAAAGAGAACATAAATTTGCATAATATTTTTTATGCAATTGACAATGTTGACGTCAGCCATTATCGATTGACATGGTAGCAATGAATCTCAAAAGATAGTTCGCGAGAGAGTCGATGACAAGCTCGTCAATCGTCCAAGATCGCTTACAACTTGAACAACTGTTTTTCTCTACCACCATGCCTTTAGGATCAGAAGATCATTATGCAATGATTACACACACACAAATGAGAGCTTTAAACATCATACGGCTGTCATAACGAATCAATTTGATTTTGATTCAACGTGAACAAGAGACCACCTGTATTTTATTCGAGTAGTTTAGTCATAGTATTCAGTATTATCGAGCTCAAAATAAGCTTCGCAACAAGTGAAAACATTAAACAAAAATAGGCGTGTACGACAAGTGAGCATACAACTTTGTTTAGTGTTCTCAACTACTGAGCGTCGATTCACAAGTACATGATAATCATTACTACAGGAATGAACATTTCTGCATTTCTATCAATCGAGAACAGAAATCATGAGTTCGCTGCACCCAATTTAGATTATGATGGTCGGTCGGCCTCGACTTCTTGTTAACTTCATATCAATGGAATAGAATAGAATCAAATCAGCTTCATGAAAATGGTGTCATCACGAATCACTTGAATCGACGTCAAGTTTGAAGGATAGACATCAGACACGAGCTAGGCATTCATCGGGCTGAATGTGAACTAAATGAATTAGTGTAGCTTTCTTTTGTAGACAGACAGACAGATACATTTGTACACAGAGTCGATTCTGAATCAGGCAAGTCAGGCATGGCAAGTCTGGCGCTTGATATGCATGCCGGAGGTCATGATTAAATAATTAACCTTCAATCTTCTCTACTTGTATGTACTTTTACGAATCAAATCATAGCAGAAGCACGCATTCATCGCTAAACTCAATGATAGCCATACGCGTATCGTGGTCTTTGATCATTCATATTTTTACACCTGTCGATTGTAAACAAACGAACTCTCACTGCAATATCCACTAACTGTTAATCCTTTGCAAAGTGAATATTGCTTTATTGCGCAGACAAAGCAAGTACGCATCCAACTCAAAAGAAAAATCAGCTTGTCATTATTAATGACTGTTATGTATTGCCCTCAGGCCGCCAACTAAGATTATTACACTTTATTAGAAAGCTACTGACGATATCACGATCATTGTATTCAATACTTAACTGGCCAAGGAATGGCCCAATGGAATGAAAGTGTTGGCCAAAACAAGCCTATTACGAATTGGTTTTGCTCGAGCAAACGTCGCATTTTCACGCCTCCGAGGCCAGCGTCAACACAATTTGTTGGCATTACATACGATTATCCTCATTTTCATAGATCGTTATTGGCTGTTGACTTTATTGGTATTCTGAACACATGATGCTGTTAAACAGAATTCATTGCGATGTCAATGGCAATTGCAATAACATTTAGCTCGTTAAGGATCAAGAGCACACATTGGCACTCACCCGTGTGCATGTTGCACTTGCTTCACTTGTTGTGATTGCCAATTTCTATTTCGTGTTATTATTGAATGCCGCTCACGAACGAATTGATTGTATGTAAGTGTTTGAGTGTCTGATAAGAATCGAAAATGATGAATGAGACGTGCCATTTGATCGATTATCCTATTCAAATCTAGCGAGCATTTCTCGCTAAGTTTTATTTGCTTTCCCTCTCTCTCTCTCTCTCCCTTGTTATTGTTCAGTTAATCGATTGATATTAATTGCCAATCAATGTTTGACCAATTGTTACATTGCGCGTAAGGTTGGTTTCTCTTTCATTTGTTGACACATTCGAAGTCAATTGAAACATAATCTCCATCTATTCATTGTCGATTTCCGTCCTCGATTTTTTCTCTCTGTTTTGTTTTGTTAGTGTATTCCAAAAATCGAATATTTAAAAAACTATCCAAATCAAAAAAAAATCCAAATCATATAAAGTTTATGTGCAGTTTTTTTCTGGTCTTTCCATCTCAAGAAGAAATTGCCAAGATTTTTTCTGAAGCGAAAAAAACTGAAACTAAAGAAAATGATAGCTACCGATAGATGAACAATTAATTATCGAACTATTTTTTTCAAGCTTACTTTCATTTTGTTGCTGTGTGTCTTTGAGTTGTGTTAGGTCAATCTCATTCCATTGAAATTGCAATGAGATAATTGTAAATTTTCCATTACAAATTGTTCCCAGGATATCAGTTTGCAATCACCCATGCATTTGCACACCAAGTAGCGTCAGATCGACCGAATCAAATCATTGAATAATTGATTGAGTTTACATTATACAGTGATTAATGATCGGCACGCGCTCGCACACTCTAGTGTACAACTTGATTCACTCAGCTCTTCTCTCGATCAATCTCGCTAATTATTAGGAAAAACTTAACAATTCAGGAGAGCTTGTTAACTGCTCACTCATTTTGATTTTCGTTTCAGTTTTGAGTTTCAGAGATAGTTTTCAAGTTCTTATTTTGGTTTCATGCTATCTTTAAGCAAAGTGTATTGAACTTCAACAGCTAACTTGAGAGATAACATTAACTGTCAACATCGAATTTGTCTCGCTCTCATGCATAATGACCTACTACTAGCTAGTAGCTACTGACTGGATAACGAACTGGCTAACTGACTGACTGACTGACCTGTGGGTGTTAAACGTAGCCAATAACAACAGCATACATAGACATCGATTTGCACAACCAATATGGACTTTTTACTTACATGTTGAGCAACAATATTGGCACAATCACCATAAAGAGTACAAATAGAGCTTGCGTCACGTTGGATTGTCGATAATTTTCAAACTGCTTACGCATTTCATTTCACGCAGTTTGTTAGTTTGAAATTCAAATTGAAAAAAGAAAATGAAGATAAAATTAGGACGCAAAATTTAAGGCAGGACGCCGAGAGTTGAGCACACAACACGAGAATGAAGATGACTAATGATACTTGGTGATGCAATACTACTTCTAGAAAGACAACACACGTAAAAGCTTACCTCGTGTACGCCCAATGTCATTTTGAATAAATCCATCCACGACGATAAATATGTTAACGCTCGTTCGACGCTTGTGTCGCTCGAAGCTTGCGTAACATTGTGATTGATGGCTGCTTGATTGATGTTGTATGAAGTAAAATAGAATGCTTGCGAGAATGCGTACACAAACACAACGTAGATGATGCTGAATTGGCGCAAATCTTGTGTCAACATGTGACCGATCATTGAG
Organism: Fragariocoptes setiger; assembly: GCA_019968535.1. Classification (NCBI taxonomy): domain Eukaryota; kingdom Metazoa; phylum Arthropoda; class Arachnida; order Trombidiformes; family Phytoptidae; genus Fragariocoptes; species Fragariocoptes setiger. The sequence goes on from JAIFTH010000265.1 coordinate 26,915, forward strand.
ACAAATGGGCCCGTGAGACGGAAGGCAGCTGCAAATGACAACAGGTGGGACCAGGCAAGCGGCATTGCCAGCGCCAACAGAATGTCTTCGGCAGCATTCCAGTTCCAATTGAAGCGTCGAGACAGCCAAGCTTGGCTGTTGATTAATCGTAGCGGAACAATGATCAACACGAGCAAGCAGGACAATGTAAACATGCTCGAAGTGTTGCTGCTACACATTGATTGCTTTACGATCGCGATATATATCGCGATTTTTCACATCGCAATGTGCAGTATACGCGCAAAGCATTGCAATGCGAGAGACAAAACAGATGATACGATTTTCGCAAAATTGTAAATTGCGGAAATTCGTCAAGTAATAAAATGAAATGGGTGGTTATTATAAAGATTAATATCAATTTGTCAATTGAGTTGGATTCAATCGGGTTCAATCAAGTGAGAGAGTGATATAAGTGACTAGTGATTTTGTGTTGACTAAGTTAAGCTTTCTTCCCGAACAAGATGTGTTTGTTTGTTCGACAACTTGTTGTTTCCTTTGTTCGAATACAAGTGTATAAATACATTCTTAAAAAATAACAAGTAAGGAGTGTTAGGGCAAACACAATCGATCATTGTAGGGGTGACACTGCAATAATCATAGAGGATAGCACAACACAATGCTCACACAATCTACAAGCTGCAAAAAGTTCGCAAGCTATAGTAATCGCAACAACAATAGCCACACGCTAAGTATTGCCATCGCCATTGCTGCATGGAAAAAGTCACACATTGACAGCTATGAAAACAGACGTTCAGATAAATAAATAATCTGTCTAGCAGATAATAATAAAGTGAACGGGTTGCGATCGGCTTATCTCTGTTTATGATCAACATACATACACATATGAGTATGATTATCAAGAGCAAAGCTCTTGACCACTTGCCACACTTATCGTTCGAATCGTTTCCGTGGCTCCACTTCACTTTGCAAGCGATATGATTGGCTTGATTAACCGGTTATTATCATTGCTTTTATTTATTATTGTTATTTATTGCACTTGTAGCAAGTGCCATTAGCAAGTTGTGACGCGTTATGATTTATGCTTCACGAATCGAAACGAATCAGTGCGCTTGCAAGCTCATTCTCGGCGAATCATTCGTTGTATTATCGATGTTGCTGCTGCTGTTGTTGTTATTATGAACACACACGATTGGTTTGTTGTTGTTGTTCATTGAACACACAGCTTTGCTATTGAAATTGGCCTCGATACAGTTACAGTTATCAACTTCGGGCAACAACATTACATGGTGCTTGCGATGACGATGATCTTTTTTTAATTAAAAATTTCCTTTCAATCAACATACGACGAGATTCAAATCGGCGAGAGTAACACTTAGCCTTCAAATGTTACTCTTGCGTTATAATTTACAAGCGTTCAATCCAATTTCAATTCCTAAGTTCTGCGTTTATAATTTCACAATAAGTGTTTGATTCTTTTCTTCCCGCTCAGATTTGATTGTAAATATCAAATGTTCTAATTTCACACTACCGGATAAGCAAGCTAAGCACGAGGTTTATAACATTCGTCGGTCTCATTCGGAATTTCAGCGTTACAAGTCACATAACAATTTGCTCAAGCTACAGGCTGGACTCTAACAAACAACTGTATCAATCAATCGAATAGCCGGCGGTTATTTGATTGGACGTCTCTCATGGCAATATAATTGATTTTGACACCGACGACAAATGCAGCACACACCATTCAACCGAATGGCTGTGTGCTTTCTGTTTCCGACCGAGCCGACCGTGTACATCTTTCGTAATCGCCCCCGCCATCGCTCCTGGCCTCCGATTGAAGATCCGATTGATGTAGCACCTGTGACGCGTCAGAGCGCATTGTTCCTGTTTGTACCTCAAGCTAATGAGGCAAGGCTTGTGTCGCTCATGAGCTTAGAATCTAAGCCTTAGATCGATTGGTCAATGAACACGAATTTAAGATTCACAAGCCAACTATCTTATTAGTAATTGGTCAGCTTATACTTACAATGGCTGTGTGTTGGTCATCGCTGTCTCACACTACAAGCGCGTTCATTCTGTTCTCACACTTGGATCAGTTTATTTCACTTGTTTGTTTGGGATTTGTTACGAAAGCAGTTTATGTAGATAAATCATTGAATCGCTCGTGATGAAAATCAACATAAAGAATCGTCAAACTTAGAGTCCGGCACACATATCTAGATTGATCAATTTGAAGATCACATAAACTTAAAATTAATATTTGAGTCTTAAGTCACACATTTTCCCTCACATATTTTTTCTAAATAAGTCACATAACTATCCGGGCTCTAGTCAAACTATTTATTCGATACATTGTAGGCGAGCAAATTGTCTGTGATTTGATTGCAATATTCTCAGTTTCTTTTTTTGCTACTCGCTCATTGATGCCTGAATCAAACTACAAGCACTGAAGCTCAAAGAGAGAAAGCCGACTGAGAAAGCCTGGCGGTCAAAAGGTGCCACTTTTGGCGCCCAAAAGAAACATAACACGTCTGACCATTAACTGATGTGTGTGTTGGAATACTGACTACCAACATAGCACTTGTTGCCATGCTAATATACATATAACGCTAGTGTATGCTTATTGTTGGAGTTGTTGATGTTGGCGATGACCTTGTCCGAATTGCATTTGCTAGCCACAACGATCGACTTGTGACTGCTTGAGCCGTAACTAACTGTTTGTTGCGATCACACGCACTTCGAACGGCAGCTCTTGACGTCGAAGGCCTTCGAAAGAACAAGCTAGAATTGGATCAGATCGCAGCGAATGGATGTTGAACCAAAATGGACTTGTCGGATCGCTCGGCTAGCCTTCAAAGCGCTCAATGGACAGCTAACTGGCTTGCTAAGCTGTTTCTTCCTAGCTGACCATTCAGCCAGACAGCTAGCCAGATACTGTTATATTAAGCAAAAGTGATTCGGTAACCACAACAGCAACAGCTAGTGAAATGACGAAACTTAGCATATTGACTGCATCAGAGGCGAGAGTGTGATCGCCTCGGGCGTGGAAACTCTGATGTGACCGAAACTAGTTTGCTCGTGTTCGTCAGAACGAACATCATCGTTTGTCAAATCAATTTCCTCAACTTGGTCTCGACTTGTACTCGATTTCACACTGTGCCATGATCAGTTACCGTTCAGTGCAGTGACTGTAGTGACATGTAGTTGAACTAGCTAACCGACTATCACACACTAAATGATTGAGACCAAATGAAAACTTAATGAGATGAGACGGAGTCGAGCAAAATGAAACGAAACGAAACGAAATGGAATTGAAATCGAATAGGCAGACGAGCTGAATCTACACTGAACGACAAACTTAGACACATTAATGAGTGAATGACGAGGTCAACTGTTTAGCTCATCAGTTGATTCCATCATCGAGTGGACCACACACAAACACACAGATATGAGAGCTGTGTGATTCCCTTGTGAGAGCAAGAGTCTTTCTTTTGCTGTCTTTCTACGTGCAGTTAATTCACACTGACATCAATACTGATTGCAACTTTTTTTTCTGACAATTGTGATGTCAAAACGGAAAGCAAGCACATTATTCATCATTTCTAATTGCAATTCTGATTTCAATTTTGGTTGGAAAATTGTTTGTTGACTGTAAACGAACAAACAACAAGGCTTGCTTTTTGGAAAAGCTTTCGTGAAATCGAATTCAAGCAGCCATTATCGTCGTGTGCTCATCATCATGTCTTATTGTGTGCTTGTATGATTGGTTATTAGATTTTTTCATTCGTTGATATACATTGATTAAAAGTCCCTCTTGCACCCACAAGTAAGTTTATGACTCAACATCTGGGTGATTCTGGAATGATTATAATTTTCACATTTGTTGGAACAACAATTCGGTTAGTGGTCAATTGTTATATGTCAATTGACAATTTTACATACCAAATGGGATGCGGTGCTAGCACGTGCTGCCATTGTCCGTTGCAGTTGATTAAGGAATTTGCGTATATGCATTGCTGAGCTGAGCACAATCAGCAGCTCAATTGAGAGACGAACATTGGCGCTTGTCACAAGTTGTGACAATTTGTGACGCGAATTAATAATGTTTTTGTCGATGCTGTTCTCTGAAGTTTGTGACGGACGCAACTGAACGGCTATTGTCAGCATCAACAGGTGCAGTGTGAGCTCAACGATGCCGTGCGTAAAATGTCGCCGACCAAATACGCGCCACTTTTGCTCGAGCAAATGTTGCATAACGTGCACCGACAACAGTTGAGCTTTCTCTCGATCGGTGGCGCGCGTCGACTGCAAAATGACCGACATTGCGGTGGGCGAGCAACCGTCGACGGAGCTTAACGAATCGATTACGTCGAGCGGATAACCGCGACACGTGATCGACGAATATGACCAGAATTCGTGGGCCGACAATTCCAAGATGGCACGGAACAGGTGCCAGTTGCCCAGCTGACAGGCCAACAGCAACGGCGTGTGGCCGTGTGCGTTGCGTGCACGCTGATTGGCGCCGCGACGCGCCACAAACGCGTACCACTCGGCGGGTAGGCGGCGCACAACGACCACGTGCAGGCACGTATTGCCGTACAGGGTGTCGCCGAGATTGGGCTGGGCGCCGTGCGCTAGCAGCTGATCGTAGCCGTGCTCATTTTGCCAGCACGTGGCCCAGGCGAGCGGCGATTGGCCGAAATAAGTGAGAAATTCGTTGGCAAGTCGGCGATCATTCGCACGACCAAGCATCGTCGATTGGTCCCCTTCATCGGTTATTGTTGCTGTTGGCGCCGACAACGACAACGACAACGACAACGACGACAACTGATTGAACGCCGACTGTCGACTGGCTGCCGTTGACAGCTGCTGATTTTGACCGAAAAATGTGCCCGTTGCTTGATGGTTCACGCGCGCTCTACTCGTACGCAACAACAACTCCAGCAGCTCGTTGTTGCGATACGCAATGGCCAAGTGTAAGCACGTGACACCGAGAAATTGTTCGCCCAGCATCACGTCGTCCACTAGCGGCGGGCAAAAGAGTACGAGCTCGCGCAACACAATCATGTGCTGGCGCGTGTTGTTGATGATCAGTATGTGAATCAGACTCTCGCCGTATCGGCCACGCTTGGTCGGTTTCGTTGACCAACCAACGGCACGATGGCGCCCGAATCGGCGCCGTTTATCGTTAGCTATACGCTCAGTATTGATTGTTGATGTTGCTGATTCATGTTGGACACTTGAAGTTTGTTCGATGTATGGTCTGTCGTTGTTGTGTGTCAATTGTGTGTGTGTCAACAATCAAATTGAGTATTGTCATTTTTTATTTGTTGTTCGTTATTTTATAAGTTTTTTAAGTTCAACAAGTATGTGTGCTTTTTTCTCTGACCAACTATTGATCACAAACCACAATTTACAATTGTAAACACAACTACACTACACTACAAACATAACAGGCAAGACTCACAAGAGTTAATGATGTAATTTGTAGATTTGTTAATTTGCTTGTGTCTGTTTTATACCTAAACGTACGTGTGTTGTTATTAACAACAGCTCACACATAAAATACAAACCAAACAAAGGCGAATCAAGCATCGTTGAAATGAAATGAAACTAAGCGAAATGAGACAAATAGTCGTTTATTAACTGAAAGCAAAATGAGTAGTGAACTTGCCCGTATGGTTCCCTCTATCTACATACTAGCAATCTTGTGTTATTGTGGTTAAACATTGACCGCAACAACAACAACAAGTGTAGCAATCAAATTTATAAACAAATGGATGCATGTTTGAAATATTGTTCGCTCGAATTTGAAATCAACTTTCAAACTCTTGCTCTTCAGGCCCAGTCAGACAATAATCAGGCAATAATGGCACGTGCAACTCACATTCACATGTAACGGGCTCTCTTGAATGCTTGTTAGTTAGTTCGTTTGCACGTTAGTGAACTTATTAGTGTCTCAAATGTTTGGACAGGCAGTTTATCGGACCAATCACTTGAAGTGGACGCTTGTTACATTCTGTGTGTTATTGTACATGCTTGATGTTGGTTAATATTTTGAATAAAAGCCATAACTTTGGCTATAAATTGCGCCATAAAACAAGCAAATAGGCGGATTTTGACATTAACATTCGCTTGCCTAGCTCACGCACTTGACTTCTAGCCGCTGACAGTCTCTTATAGTGAATCGAATAAGCTTGACAATTTGCAGAGATCTATTGTTCTAAAATTGCACTGACCTTGCATGCAATGCTGGCAATGTTTGCTTGCTATTCAAATTCAAGCTCTCTAAAGAGATGTGAACATCACGAAGAGCCCTTTGTCTCTTTGAGCTCCTTTCGTTCTCCTTGAGTTGCTTGATAATGGCAATAAATTATAACAACTGTTGCGTGCTTATGGTCGCAATGTTGTGGTAAGCCAAAGAGCCATAGAGGATGTCAATTACACACACACGCACGCACTCACACATCGATCTACAGACCAAGTAACGAAGAATAATGCAGTTCTTCTGATTTAAACGACGCCAATTGACAGCGAACTTGTAAAGATTGTCAGAAGATGTAAAAAGATGTTGTCACAAACTCGACTCATGACGACAGCAGATGCCGTTAGCACGTCGGCTGCCAGGTGTCATCTTGTGTCGATCATCAGATGGGCGCAATTCGGAGCTCAACACTAATACTTTGGTTGTAGTGGTCGTCGTTATTCTCGTCGAATACAAGTTGTTGACATGCCAATAGCTCATTCTCGAGTGCAACTAGCAGCAATTATCTGACCGCAGTGTGCACATACACGTGAACGGGTACGCCTTGCTAGAGTCCGTCTTGGACATTAGCTCACGTTTTGCATGAAAATAAGCTCTATCTGAAAACATTTTGAACTTTAGCAACATTTTCATCGTACACAAGCGAGCAATTATATGCAATTAGATACACCAAATAGTGACATTGATAACATGATTGCTGCGAACACTCTCGATGCTGAGCTCACTATGGAACCATCAACACTGTTCGACTTGTACCACTCAAGTAGCTCATATAGACATTCATAGATAGGTGGAAATTGGAAACACGTACTCCAGGATACTCTGTCCATGCACTCATTGCAAAAGACAAGCATTTGCAAGCACTGCCATGATCTTTGTTGAGTTTGAAGGAAAAGTGTTTCCATGTGTATAATGTGACGATAAACCTATTGATACTGAGTAATTATAATTGACAAATTGTCAAATGACACGCATTGCAAATGTTCTTTACAAGTTCTGGTCGAAAACGCGAACATTGACGTGACAACGTGACACTCGTGATTTTAGCGACCAGCAGCTATAATACAGCTATAATGAGTTAGAAACATTGAATGCGTAACAACTGTCTCTCGTTCTCGTGCTACAGTTATTAATGATCTGCATTTTTATGCATCCACGTTGATGTTAATTTAAAACATTATATTGCGTTTAATTATTTAACAACTCAGAGCTCAACGACGAGAATTAAACTTACCGAACTCATATGTAAATTTTAACACGCTCACTAATTGCAATCACTAATTGCGTTCAACTTCAACAGAGATTCACATTCAGTTAGCATCAGCTAGGATGAATTGTGTTTCGATTGCTCACTCTAGGTATTTGCAAACATCAATTGGCTCGGACACACTCATTCTTGACATTCAGCTTTGGGCTTGGTTTGAGTCTGGATTTTGATCGGTCCGATTTTGGTTTCGGTTGCACCCATGCCACTACTGTAGCAAGCTGCTACTTGCTATCTATTACTTGCTACAAGCAAGATAACAGTTGAAGTTAACTGTAAACTTTAAATTCCTTTTCTAGGGTGCAAATGAGAGTCTTGCTTTGGAATGGAAACTGAAACAAGCTGATGAACAAACACAGAGTATCTTCACAAGTGACAGAGTGTGTTCATTCCATTTGACAATCAAAGACTAGTGAATTCATTTGTAAACCACTTTTTCAGCCACAGCCACATCAATTCTGACTTTGCAACATATACTGATACTTTGAGTTAGTGGCTTGGGAACGCCGATACCGATTCACTCTCGTTTGCTAATATTATATCAACATAGACAATCTGCTTGTTTAATTCTGTGTTTTATTGTGCATGTACAATGTACATGCACAATAATTTCCTCCTATGACAATATAAAACATTCAATAGTGCAGTTGTTGTTGCATTTCTGATTATCAAACAGTAGTTTAAACAATTCAGGTGTCGAATCAACTGTTACTGTGCGCAATGTTAATCATAACAAGTTTTGAGATAAGATAATTTGACTATTGGCGACTGGGCCCTCAATTAGCATGCATATTAGCTCTCACATTTAAGTAGCTCTACAAGTAGAGTTGATATCTCTCAGAGGAAGACAGTAATAACTATAATGGTGTTGGCTACTATTGCCTGTATTTGTGGTGCTGGCTTTGAATTCGAGTTCACCTAAGAGACAATTTGATCAAATCATTGCTGCAGATAGTGCTATCGCGTGGCTACACAACAAATGTATTGTGTAATCTGTGCTACGATACTTTCACTAACTAATTACCATGCAAATTGGAGACAATCTTAGTCGTCACAGGTGCACAGCCTACAACAACTACAAGTGCAAATACAAATGCAAGCACAAGAGTATTTAGTCGCATTCGTGCAAATATCGCCAGTCGCTTAACTGGCTACAACACTATCAACTATAGCATTAGTAGCTACGATAACAATGGAAATGGTAACGGCTATCTTGCTGCTGCTCGTTCGTCAGTCTATCCGTTCGTCCGCCTGCAACTTTAACGAACGAAAGAACAAACATGAAAATCACATGAAGAGATAAACAAATCCTTGCACTTGACCGTTTAACATTCTTGTAACGTGGAAGGCAACTGCGACTGCAACTGCACCGTTAAGTTACCTTCCTTTTTCCTCTGCTTGTTACCTGCAAACTCACTGCTTGTTTGCCGCCATCTCGTTTGGCTGGCCGTATTTTTTCATTGCTGTCTATTTTCACGCTGCTCTTTTTTTCGTATCGTTTATTAACTACCTAGCGTTAAACTTTGAGTGAAAGTTTGACGTTAAGTTTCACAAGGTAGTTCTACTTTCACTTGCTGTTGTCGATTGTTTCCAACAGCAACAGCAAATATTTCAACGAGCAAGCATGTAGCTTGAATACAATCAAGTTTGATTCCTTGCTGAACTTGGCATTCTCTCATTCGCCCGTCACGTCTCGTCTCATCTCATCTCTTTGTGCTCGTTCAGTTACAACTAAAACTACTATGATTGCGTTACATCACCGAAGAAATAAACTTACATCACTAACGTGGCCAATTGTTTGCGTAAACAAAACAAAGCCTCGGCTGCAGTGCGCTTACCACTCACTGTATCAATCAATTTTCCACCAAAATTGTAGTCGGCCAACTCGTACACTTGGTGCACTAAATGATCGCCAAACGAATGATCAGTAGTTTGGGTGCTCGCTTGTTGATCTTCACCACTAACTGCCTTTGTTGTTGTTCGTGTTGTTGTTCTTGCACGACTGTTGTCTTTGTTTTTCTTAATGTGAGCGGCATTATTAGCGTTAGTTTGCCGCTCATTGCAATGCCGGTATATGTTTTCATGATTGACTGCACTCGTTTGATGTCTTCGTGGTGCTAGCTCTGCAATTTGAGCGACGGCTGCACTGTTAACTTCATTGCCAACTCCTTCGCCAAATGAATTTTGACTTGGCGAGCCATCAGGTGAGTCAGGGAGTAGAACGTCAGGTGAACATTTAGTAGGCGACACACGAGCTGTCCATGCATTTTGTCTGTCACTACGCCCGCCGGCGAGCACTGGCCAAATTCTGGAGCCGACGTTCTTCATAGTAATTATTTTATTGTATTTTCTGATCTAATCTAATTCTCTTTTTTCGCTAACGACCACCGACGACCGTTCATTATTTGCTCGAAAGCTCTGTAACTTTATTGCTATATTTCCAAGAGCACACACACACACAACGAGCTCAAGCACAACAATAACGACAATCTCGTCTAGCCATGCTGGTTGTCAGTTTGTTCGGCAGTCTATTGGGCAATCCATTCGATGTAATCGATGACTTTGTGTACCCTGCCTGGACTGTTGCAAGTTTGCCAATACAGCAGGACCAACGTTTAGCCAACCGATTGAACAATTTGATTGATGACACAAGGCACAGGTTGCCGACAAGTGCCAGTAGTTTGTTGCTAAAGTCAGTCACTATTGGCGGCTGAATGAATCATTAGTTAGTTGATTGTAGTTGGTTTCATCCGTTCAATGCCAAGACCAACACAGCATGAGCAGCAATAATACACAATTCACAAGTAAAGTGTGAGAGTAAAACTTCAAGTGAACGGAAATTACGGAAGACTAAAATATAATAATAAATACTCTGATGTTCAAACTATTAGACTATTGTTTGTGGCGAACAACAACAATAACAGCACAGAGTGTTAATCAAGCGAGCGTGCGCCCAATCTTTTTTGTTATCGTTTGTTCGTTCATTCATTCAATTGTTGCTGTTGTTGTTGTTGTTGTTGACGTTATTAAGCTTCCGTTATGCTATTGTTATTCCGTTATTCCTTCATCCACTTCATGTATTTTTGCAGTATTGGCCTACTGTGCGTGTGCAAAATGCGTCCTATCAACTAATATGATTTCTTCTTTCACTTTCTCCTTCAACTTTCAGTATTGATGCTCATTGTGTGTGTGTGTGAGTTTTACGCGAACCATAATTCATTTCATTACTTTATGATCGGAAACAGATGAACACAGCAACAGCAACCATCAATGATCATCGATCGTGGTGATAGTGGTAGCTCTTGATCCGTTTTGTTCAGTCCATTCTTGTTGTTCTACCAACTCAACTCGACACATTTAATATTGAGTTGAAAGTAGTTTCAATAAACTGCACTATAAAACTAACTGTTGTTTGATTACTATTTAACAATAATATGCTCCATTTCGTTTCGTTTCGTTTCTTATATTTTTTCCGTTTCCGATATACGATATATGAAATCATCTTTTTGAAATACCCTATGATAATCAATTTTGTAATTATAGAAATTATATTATATTGTAATGCCCTCAAGCTGAAATCTCTGTCAACGTGTGCTCGATATCAGTGAACGACAACAATGATTTGACGTTAAACACTCATTTCAACCAAAAAAAAAAAAAACAATTTATATTGGGCTTCTAATCTCTTAGTTAAATAAATAACTTACACAAGGCATTATCGCCGTGAAGGAATTGGTCAAATATTTTTCAATTCTATAGCAACAGATACGGGTGAGTAGTAGGTGAGAATCGATTGGAGTGAGTCACGAAACGTATTGTTAATTTTCATTTCTCGCTGATGGACAACAGTAATCATTTTGTCTACAGTCATAGAGGAGAGATCGAGTAGAGCATTCAGTGTGACTTCTTCTTTGAAATATTTTCCAATAACAGCGATGAAAATTTTTCTTGTAAATCACGAATGCTAGCTATTAGTTTTTATTGTACCCACGCACATAGAATGACAATCGGTTTTGTTAAAAATTGCTCATTATTTCCAATTGTGACAATACTTGGACAATACTTCGAACGAAATTGCGCCAAAATCGTGTGAAGGAATTATCGGGCATCTAACATATTTATAATTGAGATGGTTAGCGACAGCACTTCCGGAAATCACTCACATCACACACTTTAGTATTAAAGTCAACTCAACACAATCGAGATGCAGTGTGGTCTATTTGAGGAGCTTTATTTGCATAGTAAGACTGTTGAGTCTAGGACGTGTTATTCAAGCGTCCTAAACTCGCGTGAATAATGCATTGGCATTGACTACCATATGAAAATGGTCAAATATCAATGAACTATTGCAAGTGCTTGTGTGCGAACCTGTCGACAGCCTGTTCATCAACTGACAACAGAACAACAACAACAGCAACAGCAACACATCATACAGGTTGACATTGATTGTTAATGTGTTGCATTGTTTTCACGTTCACTTTTGACGTGACGTTAGGCCAAGCTCTAAAGAGTTTAAGTCAGAAAGTAGAATAAGTTATTAGGTGCTGAGCGTATCTATTTTACAGCAAAGCATCACCATATATTGTTGTATAAACGATATATGGTGGATTCACAACAAGATGCAATGCACACAATGCACATGTTGTTTAGTCGGTTGGTCATACGTCCAGTCGGTTGTCGTTGCCGTTGTCGGTTATGGTCACACTCATTGGTCGGTACACACTTGTTCCATAACCGACAATGAAGTTACTTGTGAACATGTTTCGTAAGCCAATTTAAGTACATTTTCTTCTTCGTCTTCTTTTCATTTGCATTTGCTATTAACTTTCTCAGCCTGTGCTATCTCAATGCACATTCTCTATGACACTGGCATGGAGAGAGAGAGAGAGAGAGAGAGAGAGAGAGAGAGAGAGAGAGAGAGAGAGAG